>CP106725.1:164313465-164381581 GCA_025506655.1 Gossypium rotundifolium
CCGACACATGCTAGGAAAAGCAAAATAAAAGCTCCCAATTTGCATGCTAGGAGATTTGAACCTCTCCCCTCAAGTCCAACATATGACGCCATCACCTCTTTGCCAATTACTCATCTTATGCCATCTTTTATCACTTAATTAACTTAAACTTCAAGGTCACTGATTTCTCAAGAAAGTACCCTTTACTAAAATTTATTCTAATTCCAAGTAAACCCGAGCCTTCTCAAGACATTATTAAGCACACAATAAAATCATACCTGAGCTAACACCAAAGAGAAGCAACATATTGATACTCAAATTTTTAGGATGTTACATTCATAATTTGGCACACATACGATAAAATTTTCACACAGAATTTTCACACGTACTCAATCACATATTGCAAACACCAAAAATAATATTAAAATATTTTTTTGACCTCAGATTTGTGGTCCCAAAACCATTGTTTCGATTAGGGTCTAAATCGGACTATTACATGTTGTAATAGCAAAAGTTCATAGACTATTCCATAGCTTTCCCTTTTCCTCCATTATCAACTTGTTCTTGATTGCATAGACAGTAGGTGCTGAATATTCAAGCTACAACCATGGCTTCTCTCATCCCCAATTTTCATCAAAGAACAAAAGAAGGATGATGACTTGTTTATTTCTTTTAAGTTTTTTAATGTTTAATTGTCTAATTACTAATTTACCTTTTAATTAAACATCCAACTTAGTTAAAATCTAGCCTTAACCGCCCACTACAATTAAAATAGGAATTTTTACCATTTAAGACCACCACTTCAACATTTCATAGCTATTAAACACTTTTAATTAATAGATTCTAACTTTCATAGTTTTTACAATTTAGTCATTTTTACCTAATCAATTACCTAAATGATAAAATTTATTAATCAAAATTTAATACGACATTAATGACTTCATAAATATTAAATAGCTAATTTTTTACAGACTGATACATCAGAATTGTGGTCCCAAAACCACTATTTCTGACACCACTGGAAAACGAGTTGTTACACTCCACTTGCTTTACATGTGTGTTTGAACTTTGGTGGTCTTTATTGGAAGAATCTTTAAGAGGTAAGTTAGGCAGCATAACAATTTCATAAAAAATAACATCTCTACTAATTACAACTTTCCTCGTTTTAGGACACCATAACTTATACCCTTTAACACCAAACTTATAACCAATAAAAATATATTTAATAGATCTAAGCTCCAATTTACCATTATCAACATGAGCATAGTTTCGTCCTTCTTCTTCACAAACAGGACCGGTGCTTGTTCTTGATGGTCAGCTTATTCAACTGACGATAGTCTATGCACATACGCATAGTTCCGTCCTTCATCTTCACAAACAGGACCGGTGCTCCCCACGGAGACACACTGGGTCGAATGAACCCACGATCCAACAGTTCTTGGATTTGAGCCTTGAGCTCAACCAACTCTTTTTAGCCATTGGTATGGAGTGATTGACAGGAGTCGTTCACGGTAGCAAGTCTATTCCAAATTCAACTTCCCTATCTGGGGGTATTCTTGGTAATTCCTCTGGGAACACATCCTCAAAGTCTGTTACAGTTCTAACTCCATTGACACCTTCCTCCTTTTCATCCAACGCACTTACAAAGGCTAAAAATGCCTCGCCCCCTTTTCGAACCATTTTTTCAGCCTTAAGCGTCGAAACTACATTAGACAAGTAGTTTCTTCTTTCTCCTATCATAATGACCACCTCATCCTCAGGGGTCCTTAGTTCCATTCGTTTAGCCGTACAATCCAACACGGCTCGGTGTTCTACTAACCAATCCATACCAAGTATGAGGTCAAATTCTCCGAAAGGTAACTCCATTAAGTCAGCTCGAAAGCTCACTGCCTAAATTTCTAGGGATACATTCTGAAAGATCTTATTCACCACTATAGTTTGGCCTAATGGGCTTACTACCGTCATCTCCCTATCAGAAAGTTCAGAGTCTAGGCCTAGTGTTTCAACTACACTACAGGCAACATAAGAATGGGTCGAGCCCACATCAATTAAAGCATAATAGGGTTTGCCATGAATGAGGGACGTACCGGTTATGACGTCTGGCGCGTCTCCATCCTCCCTACGGCGAACCGCATAAACCAAACCCGGCTGCCTTGCCTCAGTATTAGTAGCACCTTTGCCTTGTGTTCCACGTCCTCTGCCGGCACCATTACCTCTATTATTTAAACCTCGACCTCGTTGAGGCTTGTCCTCCCTACCGGTCGATTAACATTACGAAATTCTTGGTCGCTTTTCATCTGATCTCTTTGGACAGTCCTTGAGCATATGGTCCTTGGACCCACACCTAAAACATCCTCCCGTCTTTTTCCAGCACTCCCCTAAATGATTCTTTCCACAATGCTCACAAGGACGATACTGCCCTCCGGTACCAACTTGCTGACCCCTCGGCCTATTAGCTCTGGGTCTTTTCTGCACATTTCTCGACGATCCTGGCGACCCATAACCCCTCTTGGGTTTATTCCTATCAGAGCTCTGCTTAACCGAGTCCTTGATTCCCTCAGCTACCTTAGCCTTTTCAACCAACGCGAAAAACTCCCACTCCTGATGTGGAGCTATCAATAACCTTAGTTCATCCCTTAATCCATCCTCAAAACAGACACAGCGTTCATGTTCAGTTGCGACTACTCCTCGAGCATATCGGCTTAACCTCAAAAATTCAGCCTCATATGCTACTACTGACTTGTTCCCTTGAACTAGTCCTAGAAAAGTTTTCCTCTGCTCATCAATATAACGTGTGCCGACATACCTTTTCTGATATGCCTCCTTAGTATACTCCTAGGTCAGATCCTCAGCGGTGGCTTCATCCCTCACTGTTAACCACCATTGATACGCTTCATCGCGTAGTAGTGCCACCATTCCTTTTAACTTCTCCTTGAGGTCGATCGAGCTCATCCATAATGCGCCGGTTGTTTCCAACCGATCACGGATCTGGGTGCCACACCGGATACTCCACGAAACACCTCGGTTTAGTTGGCTCTGAAGTCATTCGGCATGATTTTTGAGCTCCGTATTTCCACCCGTGCAGCCCACCATTTCCAAAACTCACAAAGATAACTGCGACACGGCATCATCCCCCGTCTGAGCTTGCTGCTTGACATTAACAGCTGGGGGTGGTGGTGGCGGTGGTAACTCATTGTCAGACCCTTGACCCGATCTAACGGGTTCTGACACAGTTATTCTTCCTCTTCCGTGTCCTTAACAACTGCATCCTCTAGAACTCATTTCTAACATCGAGATCTGATTAAAAAGTTTTTATGAATTAGTACTTTTGTTTCACTTGATTACCCGCGAAGAAATTTTATGAAAAGGAATTTTGGAGTGGTTCTTTCGTATTCATACATGCACACAGTCTTTTCATTCATTCATACATCCATCAAACAATTATGAACCTTAGTTCATTCATAGAAACGTTGTAGTTTTCATTTGTTGTTATTTTTCCACTACCCAGGGGTATTTTCATAATTTGTCCTACAGGGGTATTTTCGTAATTTTGTCAAATATGGTTCCTTGGTGTTTTTGTCACAAAGTATTTTGGTATTTTTAGATTCCTGGGGTATTTTGGAAAATTTTTGAAATCCGAGGGTATTTCAAAAATTTTTGGACCTTGGGGGTATTTTGGTAATTTTTCCACAAATCGGGGTAAATTGTAAAATTTTAATAAATCAGGGATATTTCAGAAGTTGTAAAACTTTGAGGGTTCTTTTCGAGAAATTTATTTTCCAAAACGATGAAGTTGCAAAAATTTTTAGAAACCAGGGTCATTTTTGGAAATTTTGGTAAGTTAGGGGCAATTTTGTAATTTTCCAAAAATTAAGGTATTTTTTGATAGTTTGAAAATTAGGGTTTTTTTTGAACATTTATAAAATAATGAAATTTTGGCAAAACTGTTGAGTAGTTGGGCATTTTATAAACCAAGGGTATTTTTTGTAATTTTACCACTAGGGGTATTTTAGTAATTTTATAAATCAAAAATTTTTCAGAAAATTGTGTGGAAAAAAAATAGTTTTCACAATTAAAGAAAAATGATTTTAAGAATTTTAATATTAGGGTTCTTAAAAATGGCTAGTTCCTTTCGGTTTTAGTTATTGAGTTTAGCTATGACCGAGCCTCCTTGGTCGTGGTGAACTAAAGCTACGCACTGAGCAGGATTCGAGTGGAGGAGGTGAGTCACACGGACTACTTAAATACCAAGCTCCCACTGAAACCATTCCTAGACATGCGCATGAGGTTGCCACACCCACTAAGTCCTCCGGGTTAGGGTGAACCTGGCTACGCACTGTAGGATTCTGCGAAGAGGAGGTGAGTCACTAGGACTGCTTAAATACCGTGCTCTTGGGATCCAATCCTAGACATGCGTACCATGGTTGCCACACCCTAACTCGATTGACTTAGCCATAGGTTTGTTTAGTGCATTAAGTCTTATATAGTAATTGGGGTAGACTAGTCCTAGGGTTCAAGTTCCTATCATGCTATTCTATCATGCTATTCTACGTTCCATTCCTTTTCTACCCTTCTATAATTCACATAATCACACACGATAGTTAGGGTACTTACGGTGGATCATGGTCGAAGACTGGGTGCCATGCCATCAAACCTGCCTATTTTCGAAATACTTCCATAAAACTCATTTGGGCTCGATTTGAAAACGTTTTGGGCCTTAGGCCACGTGCCGAGAGTTTAAGCGGGATCGATACCAAATTGAAACACCCTACACCCTACCACGAGCCTCGGACTGGTCAGTATGTTCTCGATGTAACCTTGTTCAAAATTCTTTCAACACTTTGAAAATTGTGTGTTTTGAAGATAGTTTGTTTGTGGGTTGGGCTCATTTGAAAACAAGTTTATTTTTATATTGAAAACCCATTTATTTCGGTGACAAAATATTTAAAGTTTATTTTAAATTAAATTGTCTTAATCTTTAAATAACCTAAATACGTAACATAGTAATTAAAACATCAATAAAATCATCACTATGGCCTTATTACATAAAATAAAACCCAAAATAAAATTGTAGAGTACTTAAATAAAATAAAAAGTCAAAATTGAATAAAACTTTCAGCTGAGCATGGCCACCACAAGTTCTGCCGTCCGGTCCATCACTTGCTCATCACCAAACATGTTCCCTAACGGGTGAGTCAAGACTCAATGTGTAACCAACACCAAAATTTAATAGAATTAGGCATACCATACAAATCATGTTCATATAATAATTCAAGATAATGATGCAATCCCGAACCCAAACCTATATGCCATCTGCTACACTCCAATTGCATCATCCTGCATAACCGCCCGGACTACTAAGTCAACCCTCCATCTGCTACACACCATCAAAGGCAATCGCTGCAGTCGACGTGCAAATCGCCCATATAAAATTTGTGGCATAGCCACCAGATAATTGTGTCATGAGACACCACATTCAGATAATGTAACTGAAGTTACCACATTCAGATAATGTGACCGAAGTCACCACATTCAGATAATGTGACCGAAGTCACCACATTCAGATAGTGAGACCAAAGTCATCACATTCACTTCTCTTTTCTCAAATAACCCGAATGCCCCATATTATTCATATCATGCATATCATACTTAAATTCACATTCATGTCACTTTTCACATGTTATATAACATATTTCAGTAATCCTAGTAGAGTACGAAAACGATACTGAGTACTTTGTACCATAACATGGTACTTTAGCCACATTCTTACACTTTCATATTAACACATATATCAAGTTTAAGCCATAAATCTATTAAGATTAGTGTGGGGTACACACCTGATTCGCTTAATAACTTCACTGAAATCCCGAAATAAACATTTCAGTGAGTAATCCGGTCTACTTTGTACCTAAGTGGCATTACTCACTGGGCTTTAAGTGGTATCTTCAAGCCACTTTTCCAAGCCTGTTTGTGTGTAAAATTTCACATACTTTTTCTCTTAAGGCCACCTTGCCTTAATTTCCTCTTTTAAACTTTAAAACTCGACATTTCTAAGTCATTTCTAGGTTTCCAAAAATTTTCGTTCGGCTCTTTAAACTTGACATTTCCTAGGTTTCCAAAATGTTCACTTTCCTCTTTTAACTTAGTTTCTAAAATGTTTACTTTCCTCTTTTAGCTTAGTTTTCCAAAATGTTCACTTTCCTCTTTTAGCTTAGGTTTCCAAAATGTTCACTTTCCTCCCTTTGAAACTTAACATTTCTAAATCATTTCTTACACTTCCAAGTTTCCAAAAATGTTCATAAGACATTTATAACATATAAGACATGTCATTTCGTACAATTAAACCGAAAATTCATAGGCCCTTTTTAGGATGTTACATGTTCAAATTAGAATAACTAGTAGGATTACCATACCATACCTCTTGTGGATTCTTTTTCTCAATGGTAAACGATGGAGATCGGTTAATTAGAAAACATACAGTAGAGCTCGCTTCAGCCCAAAATGACTTTGGTAAATAAGAATTTGACAACATACATCAAACCTTTCCATAATTGTTCTATTCATTCATTCGCAATCTTTGTTTTCTTTGTTGAGTATGGAAAACTATCAAGTGTCTCACGATTCCTTCTGATTTGTACAATTCATTAAGCTCATCAGAACAAACTTCCAAACCATTATCTATGCAGAGGTGTTTCATTTATTTTCATGTCTGTTTCTAGATAATATTTTTCCAAGCCTTAAACGTGAAAAATACATTACTTTTCTACTTTAGGAAGAATACCCAAACTTTTCTAGAAAATCATCAATCATCGTCAAGATATAATTAGTACCACCCTCGAAGGCATTCCGGATGGTCCCCAAAGATCAAAATTAATATAATCTAGTGTTCCTTCGTGTTATGGATTCCTCTAGTGAATCAATCTGTAACATCCAAAAATTTGAGTATTTATATGATGCATGTTTTGGTGCTTAACTTGTGTATAATTAAAATTTTGCATGTTTAGTATAGTTTTGAGAAGACTTGAGAATTATTTGGAATTAGAATAAATTTTAGTAGGGAGTATTTATTTGAAGTGGATCAAGTGACTTTAAGGTTTAAGTAAATTTAAGTGTCAAAAACTAGCATAAGATGAGCTAGTAGCAAGGTGGTGTTGGCGCATGTATGTTTGCTTGAGGAAAAAGGTTCAAATCCTTAGATGTGCATTAAGTTTGTTTTTATTTTGTTTCCTCTTTCAAAGTGTCGGTCATGGATAGGGATAAAGATGAGTTGCATAAAATTTTGGCAAGAAGACCAAAGGAAATAGGTAAGTAAAAGTTTAAGGAAAAGAATCTCGTGATTTAAGGTGATAAGGGACATAAGGCATGAATCAAGGGCTTTGTTTTGGAAGATTTGAATGGCCAATTGTCCATGAACATGGACGGTTTGTGGACTAAAAAGGAGCCGAAATTTTGGTAGTAAGTTTTGGAAAGTTGGTAGCTTGAGAGAATTTTCATTTTGGTCATTTGCTCTCCCAAAACAAAATTTTCTCTCATCTTTTCCTCTTGGCCGAATGTGCTTATGATTAAGAGGAAAACCATCTTTGCTTTGTTTCTTTTGGTTATCCTTTTGGCCATTTGGTCATTTTTTTTTTGCTAATCACTCAAGTAGCCCATTTGGTGTTCTCATCTAGTGCCTAAAACATCAAATACAAACAACATTTTCTTCTCCCCTCTCTTGGCCGAATGCACCATTGTTCAAACTCTCTTCTTTTGCTTTTCTTTTATCTTGAAAATTTAATCATAAACCTCTCATCCTCATTTTCTTCCTTTCATCATTTTAATTTTGTTTTCAAACATACTTTCAACATTTTCTTCTCCCTTGGCCGAATGTTAGACTACCTTCATAGCCGAATCATTCCTTTCTCTCCTTTGTTTTAGCATAGCCGAATCTTCTACTCTCCATAACATCTATTTTCAATCATTTTCTTCTATTCAAACTTTAGATCATCGGTAAGTATCAATTCTTTGTCTTTTCTTTGATATTTGGTCACTATGGCTGAATGTTAGAATGTCTTTGGAATAGACTTTTTAACCGATTAACCAATCATTATTCAAAATGTTTTCTTTCGTTATTCTTAGTGAAATAGTGGAAGGGTCGAATCATCATCTTTTCGGAGAAATCTTGAAGTTCATTTAAGATTTGATAATAACGTACAAAGGATTCTCTTGAGATCATTCGAAATATTAAGGTAAGCTGAATTCACTGTTTTAAGTCATTAGTTTTAAGATTTTCGATATATTGTTAGGACTAATGATTCTTTGTCTTTGAAGACAATCAAGATAGGGACCAAAGGGGTTGTTAATAGTGTTCGGAAGAGGGGTGGTTCCATTATCCCCCTAAATTTAATAGAAGGGCTATTTTGAAAATCTGAGACTTTCCACCGGGTTGTGGGCCCTCATCCGGCGAAAATCAATTATTCGAAGTCATACGTACCCCTGAGCCATTGTTTACTCGTGGTTCTGAACCTTTGATCGGAGAGAAATTGCAAATAGTTGTTGTTCGAGATTTCGAGGGTAAGGATCTAGATCGATAATCATTAGAATAGTTTTATATTAAATATTAGTGTTCTAATCCATCGTGATGTGTGTTTAGATATCGACGAGCGGGAAAGTGTAGTTCTCACCGTAATTAGGTGTGTAACTTTACACTTATCTCTTGGGTTATACCATATCGTAAGCGTTATAATAAAAATCAAAAATCCAGTGAGATTGAAAAATACATTATACAAATTCTTTTATGTGAATGCATGAAACCAAAAATCGAGGATGTGAAAAATTACGAATTTGCCCTTAATGGGTCATTTGTGAAAGAAATTGATATTTTGGGCCATGTGAATATTTTTGATTAATTGGCCAAGTGTGTAAATTGTGAAAAGGCCTCATATGTTAAATGGGCCAATTTACGAAATGTCCCGATAGATCGAATTACGAAATATCCCGATGGATCGAATTACGAAATGTCTCGATGGACCAAATTACAAAAATACCCTTTTATGGGCCAAATTTGAAATATGTGATTTTATGGGCCAAATTTGAAATATGCGACTTTATGGGCCAAATTTGAAATATGTGATTTTATGGGCCAAATTTGAAATATGTGATTTTATGGGCCAAATTTGAAATATGTGATTTTATGGGCCAAAATGCTATTTTGACTAATGGGTCAAATTGATAAATTGTAATATGGGTTTTCATAAAAATTTACTTTACAAGTATTTTGTTATGCATAAACATGATTGCATGGGTTGGGATAATTGATGAAGAGAAGAAAGGCTGATGCCAAAATTCTAGATAGGTGACTCGATCCACGATGGCTGCTGCCCAAAATCTAGATCGGTGGTTCTACCACAATTATTTAAATGGCTGTTGCCACAAATATTATAATTGGCTTTAAGCCTACTATTGGTGTGTTGGCGGGGTGGGTTGACTTGATCCCACAGGTGTGATGGTTGGTATGGGTGGTGTGTAGCGGATGGAAATTAGGCTTGGTTGGGAATTGCATATTACATGCATTATTATTTTATACCTGATTTATAAATATTTACATTTGCAAAATGGACTCAAGTCCAATTATATGTTTATATGGTTTAGGCCCAGTAAATCCGGTAAGTGGGTTACACATTGAGTTCTAAGTAACTTACCCCATTTTCTTACCCTTCTCAGGTAATAATAATTGATGGAGACTTGGGTCAGAGATGACTTCGTGTGAAGGCTATACTACAAATGGTGGTTTATAAAACTTAAAGAGTTCTTTAATAATTTTTATTAAGTACAATTGTGTACGCTTTGAGGATAAATTTGAATGATGAGTTATGTCTTCTGATAACCCCACAACAAGTACGAACTTTTACCTCGCTTGTAAAGAAAGCTAAGATAGCCGAAGAGGCTAAGAATTCAGAACGGCAGAACTGGGAAAAAGTCAAAGGAAAGTGGGATTTTAAGTACTCTGATTCTTTTAAAAGGTTTCAAAAGAGGCCACAGAATGATGAGCCAGTTCAAAATAGGGCACATATGACTACCAATCAAAGTCGAGAATGTGCCGACTGTGGAAGACGACATCCCGGAGAATGTTGGAAAAAAATTGGTGCCTGTTTTAAATATGGATCCAAGGATCATCAGTATAAGAATTGCCCTCGACGGACTGATACGACTCAAGAAGCTCGTAACCCTGATGCTCAGCCAGCTAGAGGTACTCAGTTACCACCGAGAGGCCGTGGGCCAGGTCGTGGTGGTAATGGTAACGGACGTGACAAGGTGCACCGGGTCAAGGTAATGGCGTTAGAGGTAATACGGAGGCAAGACAGCTAGGATTGGTCTATGCTGTTAGGCATCGTGAAGACGGCGATGCACCTGATGTGATAAGCTGCACGTTCTTCATCTCGATGTACATTATCGCTTTGATAGATATCGTGTCTACCTACTCGTATGTTGCTAGTGCCATATCTAGAAACATAAATATTAGATCTGAGATTACCGATAGAGAGATGACGGTAATTAGTCCTTTAGGACAGTCGGTAATAGTGAATAAATTATTTAGAGATGTGCCCTTGGAGATTCAAAGAGAGATATTTCTAGCGGACTTGATGGAATTACCTTTCGCTAATTTGATCTTATTTTGGCATGGATTGGTTGGTGAAGCATCGAGCGAATTGGATTGTGCCAAAAGCGGATGTCAATAAGGACCTGTGGATGATGAGGAGGTAATAATGATAGGTGAGCGAAGAAACTTTTGGCAAATATGGTATCTGCTTAAAGGCGAAAAGTTGGTGCAGAAAGGGAATGGAGCATTCCTAGTCTTCATCGATGCTTTGGATGCCAAGGATTTATCAAGAGAAGGTGTGAGAACGGTGAAAGAATTTTCAGATGTCTTTCCTGAAGAACTTTCGGGTCTACCTCCAGATCGGGAAGTAGAATTTAGCATTGAGCTTTTGCCCGGAATAGCTCCGGTGTCCATTGCTCCTTATAGAATGGCACCGAAGGAGTTATTGGAACTTAAAGCTCAAATTTAAGAACTGCTAAATCGGGGATTTATTCGACCAAGTGTGTCTCCGTGGGGAGCACCGATTTTGTTCGTCAAGAAGAAGGATGGGTCGATGCGTATGTGTATTGATTATAGGCAGTTGAATAAGTTGACGATCAAGAATAGGTATTCATTACCGAGAATCGACGACCTGTTTGATCAATTAAGAGGAGCTTCAGTCTTCTCTAAGATTGATTTGAGATCGGGTTATCATCAACTCAAGGTGAAAGAGGCAGATATTCATAAGACGGCATTCCGAACTCACTATGGACATTATGAGTTTTTAGTGATTCTATTTGGTTTGACCAATGCACCAGCTGTATTTATGGACATGATGAACCGAGTCTTTCAACCCTATTTAGACCGGTTTATAGTAGTGTTCATAGACGACATCTTGGTATATTCGAGTAATGAAGAAGAGCATGACTCTCATTTGCTCACTGTGTTGCAAATTTTTGAGATAAGCAACTTTATGCCAAATTCAGTAGTGTGAATTTTGGTTAAAGGACGTGACTTTCTTGGGTCATGTAGTATCATGAAGGAATAAGAGTTGATCCTCGAAAGGTAGAGGCTGTGTTGGATTGGAAACCACCAAGTCGATGAGTCGAGATTCGGAGTTTCTTGGGTTTGGTTGGTTATTATAGACGCTTTGTTGAGGGGATTTTCGTTGATTGCTGCACCTCTAACTTAGTTGCGAAAGGAAGTATCGTATGTGTGGACCAATAAACAACAAGAAAGTTTCGAGAAACTAAAAAAGATTCTAATGTATACCAAGATCGATTCAACCCGAGGTAGAAAAAGAGTTTATCGTTTCGTAATATGTCACACACGGGTTTAGGATGTGTATTGATGCAAAGTGGAAAAGTGGTAGCTTATGCTTCTCGACGATTGAGGTCAGATGAAGTCAACTATCCTACTTATGATTTGGAGTTGGTCTGCGGTGGTGTTTGCATTAAAGATTTGAGGCGTTATCTCTATGGTGAGAAGTCAATCATTTATACGGACCATAAGAGTCTTAAGTATCTCCTTACCCAAAAGGAGTTGAATTTAAGACAATGGAGATGGGTGGAGTTGTTAAAGGATTATGATTTCTCAATCAGTACCATTCGGAAAGGCTAACGTTGTGGCAGACGCGTTGAGTCGTAAGGTTGTATCAGAGTTAAGACCAATGTTTGCTCATCTCAATTTGTATGAGGATGGCAGTTTGCTAGCGGAACTTCAGGTGAAGCCTCTGTTGTTGGAGCAAATTAAGGAAAAGAAATTATCCGATGAAAAGTTAGGTCCTTTAATACAACAAGCTAAAAGTGGTATAATAGGGGATTTTGGTTTGAACAAGGATGGGGTACTGTGTTTTCGTGGAAGGGTTTGTATGCCCAAGGATTCAGATTTGAGGCAAATGATTCTTCTAGAGGCGCATAGTAGCCCTTATGCTATGCACCCTAGAGGAAATAAGATGTATCGAGATCTCCGTGAATAGTATTGGTGGCCAAAGTTAAAGTGGGAGGTTACTGCTTTTGTGGGAAAGTGTTTGACTTGTCAACAAGTGAAGGCGGAACATCAATTACCATCGGGTTTATTGCAACCGGTAAAGATTCCTCTATGGAAATGGGAGCGGATAACGATAGATTTTGTTAGTGGGTTACCCTTAACACCTACTAAGAAAGATTCTGTCTGGGTGATAGTAGATCGATTAATGAAGACTGCTCATTTTCTACTAGTTCGTACAGATTACTCATTGTAGAAGTTGGCTAAACTGTATGTATCTAAAATCGTGAGGTTGCATGGGGTACCAGTGTCTATCATATCGGACAGGGATCCTAGATTTACATCACGATTTTGGAAAGCTTTACTTGAGGCTTTGGGAACAAAATTAAACTTCAGTACGGCTTTTCATACTCAGTCAGATGGTCAATGAGAAAGAGTGATTCTGATTTTGGAAGACATGTTACGAGGATGTGTGATCGACTTCAGAGGTAGTTGGGAGGATTTTCTACCTTTGGTAGAGTTCGCGTATAATAACAATTATCAATCCAGTATCCAAATGGCACCCTACGAAGTGTTATACGGTCGTAGGTGTCGTACTCCTACTTGTTGGACTGAATTTGGGGAACGACAGTTGTTGGGTCCTGAACTGATATCTGAGACAAAAGAAAAGGTAAAGGTGATTCGAGCGCGATTAAAGGAAGCTTTGGATAGACAAAAGTCGTATGCGAATCGAAAGTGTAAAGACATTGAGTTTATGGTGGGAGATTAAGTCTTTTTGAAAGTTTCACTGTGGAAGAAGATTTTCAGATTCGGAAGGAAAGGCAAGATGAGCCCTAGGTTCATTGGACCGTACCGTGTGTTGAAGCGTGTAGGACCAGTGGCCTATCAACTTGATTTACCTCTGGAGTTGAGTCAGATTCATAGTGTCTTCCATGTTTCTATGCTGAGACGCTACAGATCAGATCCATCACACATAGTATCGGTAGAAGAAGTGGAATTAAGGCCAGATTTGTCTTTTGAGGAGGAACCAGTGAAAATTTTAGATCGCGATGTTAAGATGATAAGAAAGAAGACTGTGCCACTGGTTAAGGTTCTTTGGCGTAATCAGGGAGTGGAGGAAGCTAAGTGGGAGCCTGAGAATACAATTCGACAACAATATCCTCATCTCTTTTAGCCAAGTAAATTTTGAGGACGAAATTTTCTTTAAGGAGGGTAGAGTTGTAACATCCAAAAATTTGAGTATTTATATGATGCATGTTTTGGTGCTTAACTTGTGTATAATTAAAATTTTGCATGTTTAGTATAGTCTTGAGAAGACTTGAGAATTATTCAGAATTAGAATAAATTTTAGTAAGGAGCATTTATTTGAAGTGGATCAAGTGACTTTGAGGTTTAAGTAAATTTAAGTGTCAAAAACTAGCATAAGATGAGCTAGTAGCAAGGTGGTGTTGGCGCATGTTAAATGGGCCGAATTACGAAATGTCCCAATGGACCGAATTACAAAAATACCCCTTTATGGGCCAAATTTGAAATATGTGATTTTATGGGCCAAATTTGAAATATGTGACTTTATGGGCCAAATTTGAAATATGTGATTTTATGGGCCAAATTTGAAATATGTGATTTTATGGGCCAAATTTGAAATATGTGATTTTATGGGCCAAATTTGAAATATGTGATTTTATGGGCCAAAATGCTATTTTGACTAATGGGTCAAATTGATTAATTGTAATATGGGTTTTCATAAAAATTTACTTTACAAGTATTTTGTAATGCATAAACATGATTGCATGGGTTGGGATAATTGATGAAGAGAAGAAAGGCTGATGCAAAATTCTAGATAGGTGACTCGACCACGATGGCTGTTGCCCAAAATCTAGATCGGTGGTTCTACCACAATTATTTAAATGGCTGTTGCCACAAATATTATAATTGGCTTTAAGCCTACTATTGGTGTGTTGGCGGGGTGGGTTGACTTGATCCCACAAGTGTGATGGTTGGTATGGGTGGTGTGTAGAGATGAAAATTAGGCTTGGTTGGGAATTGCATATTACGTGCATTATTATTTTATACCGATTTATAAATATTTACATTTGCAAAATGGACTCAAGTCCAATTATATGTTTATATGGTTTTGACCCGAGAATCCATTAAGTGGGTTACACATTGAGTTCTAAGTAACTCACCCATTTTCTTGCCCTTCTCGGTAATAATAATTGATGGAGACTTGGGTGGAGATGACTTGATGTGAGGCTATACTACAAATGGTGGTTTATAAAACTTAAAGACTTCTTTAATAATTTTATTAAGTACAATTTTACTGGCGATGTAATAAGGCCTCTTTAATTATGGATTTTATTATGTGGATGGATTTTATTATGTTTTAGTTTTATAAATGTTTTCTAAAACTCTTGTATAAAATAAAGGTTTTTCTTAAATATCACTAAAACTTAGGAAATTCTTTTGGAAACTCTTTAATGATATATTTCAACTAAATAAATTCAATGTTTTGAACAATTACTACTCTATAGATCAAATGATAATCTCTTGTGTTTTAATTATGTATTTCAAATAAACTTCGATTTTTCGATAAAATCTTTCTCTTAATCGTTTTGAGGATTTGGTTCCTACATCGTTAGTGATTTAAATGAACGTTTAATTTGTGTGGCATGCCAAGATCCGGGCTTAATGCATAGGCCGGGCTTGGGGTGTTACACAATCTCTCTTTTTCTTCCCAAAAATGCGAGCTCACAAAACTTTAACTTGCTAATGCCTTGTCCATCAAGAAGTCCTTTTTGCTTAATTCTATCTTTCTATCCTCACTCATATGCCCTAAATGCATATGCCAAAGTCTAGTAACATCATCATTTGACAAGGAAGAGGAAGAGAAGATTGTATCACCAGTAACAGTTGAACCTTGCAAAACATATAACTTGGCAGTCTTTCTCTGTCCTTTCATCACAACGAGGGAACCCTTGCTAATATTTAAAACCTTACTTTTAGTTTTGTACTTGTACCCTTTTGAATCAAGAGTACTCAACAAAATTAAATTTCTCTTCAATTTTAGTACATGCCGTATGTCACTAAGTGTTCTAATGACTCCATCGAATGTCTTAATTTTGATCGTGTCAATACCTACGATTCTTGTAACACCCCAAACCCAGCCTACGCATTAAGCCTGGATTTTGGCATGCTACACAAAATTAAGCGTACATTCAAATCATTTAACGATGTAGGAATCAAATTCCAAAATGATTAAGAGAGTGACTTTATCGAAAAATCGAAGTTCATTGAAAACCATAATTAAAAACACAAGAGTTTATCATTTGATCTATAGTGTAGTAATTGATTAAAACTTTGGATTTATTTAGTTGAAATATTTCATCGAAAAGTTTTAAAAGATTTTCCTACGTTTCGTAACATTTAAGAAAACCTTTATTTTATACGAGAGTTATAGAAAAACATTTATAAAAACTAAACCAATCCAACTTAAGAAAAATAAAACATAATAAAATCCATCCACATAATAAAATCCTTAATTAAAGAGGCCTTATTACATCGCCATAAAATAGTACTTAATAAAATTTATTAAGGAAGTCTTAAAGTTTTATAAACCACCATTTGTAGTATAGCCTCCACGAAGTCATCTCCACCCAAGTCTCCATCAATTATTATTACCCGAGAGGGTCAAAAATTGGGGTGAGTTACTTAGAACTCGTGTGTAACTCACTTACCTTAGTCCACTGGGCCAAAACCATTTAAGCATTTATTTGGGCCTCGCCCATTATAATTATAATAATTTAGCATGCATATAATGCAAGTGATATGCAATTCACAAAACCAAACCTAAATTTCCATCCTACACACACCAATTGCACTAACCAACAGACACCAGGGAGCTTTAGTCACCCACTCCGCCAACACAATCAAGTAGGCATTAAGTCGTATTTCAAATTTCGTGGACAAGCCACCGAATTCACAGAGTTTACATGGCATTTGCCATTTTTCAGAATTGTGGCAGAGCCACCAAAATATTGTAGCAAAGCTACCAGAACTTCTCTTCGTCAAATAGCCCAACCCCTGCAATCATGTATATAACATGCATAACAATCCATTCATATAATTATTCCCACATAAGGCCCATTATAAAAGTTATTACAATCAGGCCCGTTTCACATTTTGGCCTACGAAATCTCATATCACATATAGCCCATTTATCAATTATCATATATGGCCCAATTATCATATCACATATGGCCCATTTATCGATTATCACATATGGCCCATTTATCAAATATCACATATGGCCCATTTATCAAATATCACATATGGCCCAATTATCAAATATCACATATGGCCCAATTATCAAATATCACATATGGCCCAATTATCAAATATCACATATGGCCCAATTTGACCAATTATCACTTTTATCGAATTGGCCCGTTAAGGGAAATGTCAAAATTTTCATGATCTTAATACCAATTTCAAAACTTTTATCATTAAGGTGATAAATATTCTATTCTTCCCGATTTCACTAACTTGTGATTTCATTCACCGATTTATACGATATAGTCATCTAACCCATGAGATACGGTGTGAGATTACACACGATTACGGTGAGAACTACACTTTCCGCTAAATCGATATCTAAACACATATCACGATGGATTAGAACACTAATATTTAATATAAAACTATTCTAATGATTATCGGTTTAGATCCTTACCCTCGAATCTCGAACAACCACTATTTACGATTTCTCTCCGATCAAAAGTTCAGAACCACAAGTAAACAATGGTTCGGGGGTACGTACGACTTCGAATAATTGATTTTCGTCAGATGAGGGTCCAAACCCGGTGGAAAGTCTCAGATTCTCGAAATAGTCCTTCTCTTAAACTTAGGGGGATTAATAGAACCACCCCTCTTTCGAACACTATTAACAACCCTTTTCGTCCCTATCTTGATTGTCTCCAAAGAAAAGAATCATTAGTCTTAGCAATATATCGAAAATCCTAAGAGTAATGATTTAAAAGAGTGAAATCAGCTTACCTTAATATTTTAAAAGATCTCAAGAGAATTCTTTGTATGTTATTATCAAATCTTAAATGAACTTCAAGATTGCTCCGAAAAGATGATGATTCGACCCTTCCACTATTTCACTAAGAATAACGAAAGAAAATGTTTGAATAAAGATTGGTTAATCGATTAAAAAGTCTCTTCCAAAGACATTCTAACATTCGGCCATAGTGACCAAATATCAAAAGAAAAGACAAAGAATTGATACTTACCGATGATAAAAAAAAATGGATGTTATGGAGAATGGAAGATTCGGCTATGCTAAAACAAATGAGAGAAAGGAAAGATTCGGCTATGGAGGTAGTCTAACATTCGGCCAAGGGAAAAGAAAATATTGAAAGTATGTTTGAAAAGAAAGTTTAAAATGATGAAAGGAAGAAAATGAGGATGAGAGGTTTATGATTAAATTTTGAAATAAAGAAAAACAAAGGATGAGAGTTTGAACAATAGTGCATTTGCCAAGAGAAGGAGAAGAAAATGTTGTTTGTATTTGATGTTTTAGGCATTAGATGAGAACACCAAATGGGCTACTTGAGTGATTAGCAAAATGACCAAATGGTCAAAAGGATAACCAAAAGAAACAAAGCAAAGATGGTTTTCCTCTTAATCATAAGCACATTCGCCAAGAGGAAAAGATGAGAGAAAATTTGGTTTTGGGAGAGCAAATGACCAAAATGAAAATTCTCTCAAGCTACCCACTTTTCCAAAACTTACTACCAAAATTTCGCTCCCTCTTTAGTCCACAAAATTGTCCATGTTCATGTACAATTGGCCATTCAAAGCTTCCAAAACAAAGCCCTTGATTCATGCCTTATGTCCCCTTATCACCTTTAATCAAGAGATTCTTTACCTTAAACTTTTACTTACCTTTTTCCTTTGGTCTTCTTGCCAAAAATGTTATCCAACTTATCCTTTAACCTTATCCATGACCGACACTTTGAAAGAGGAAACAAAAATAAAAAAAAGCTTAATGTACATCTAAGGATTCGAACCTTTTCCCTCAAGCAAACATACATGCGCCAACACCACCTTGTTACTAGCTCATCTTATGCTAGTTTTTGACACTTAAACTTACTTAAACCACAAAGTCACTTGATCCACTTCAAATAAATACTCCTTACTAAAATTTATTCTAATTTCGAATAATTCTCAAGTCTTCTCAAGACTGTACTAAACATGCAAAATTTAATTATACACAAGTTAAGCACCAAAACATGCATCATATCAATACTCAAATTTTAGGATGTTACAATTCTACATGAAGCATTATTTCCCATAAAACAACACATTCAGACATTGTTTCATATGTTGTAAACCAATCTCGATTGGGATTTATATGGAAGGTGCAATCAGAATCGAGGATCCACTCCTCATTCATTTTAAAGTTGTCGGCAAAAGCAACTAGGAGTTCACCATTTTGTAGTCTCTACAACATCAACTTCACCAGATTGTTCTACTTGTTTTCCCTTTTGATTCGCTGCCTCCCTTTTGATCTTTTTTTGTAACTTATAGAACTCAGACTTAATGTGTCATTTCTTCTGGAAGAAGTTACATGTTTTACCTCTGTTAAAAGATATCAATCTACCTTTAGATTTACTGCGAGGATTTCGTTCCTGTGTCCTCCCACAATTATCATCAGTATTTTATTCTTGTCTCCCACGAACAATGAGACCCTCCCCCTAAGAGTCAAATCCAGCCACAAGATGCTTCATCTTGTCATACAAGGTTAAGGAAGCATGGAATTTATCAACTGTGAGAGATTCGCGACTATACAAAATCGTATCTCTAAAGATTGAATAAGACAAGGGCAACGAACAAAGTAGAATTAACCCTAAATATTATTTATCATGCTGAACCTCCATGGCCTCTAAGTCCAAAAGAATTTATTTAAACACAGTTATGTGTTCGTGCACAGACGCACCTTCTTCCAAACGATGAGAATAAATACAATGCTTCATATGCAACTTGCTAGTTAGGGTTTTCGACATGCATAGCTACTGCAGCTTTTCCTATAATGCAACGACAGTCTTCTCTTTCAACATGTCCTTTAGAATTTCATTCGACAGATGCAGGTGTATATGCGTTAAAGCCTTTTTATCTTTACACTTCTTCTCTTTCTTCGTCAATGTCGAAGGCATTTTATCTAACCCTAACAGGGCATCCTCCAAATCCATTTGCACAAGAACTGCCTACATTTTTACCTGCCACAATGCGAATATGGTGTTGTGATCCAAAAATAGAATATCATACTTCATTGTCGCCATTATCGTGATTGAGACAAGTAATCTGAAAAGCTTTGATACTAGTTTATTAGAATATATGCCAATAATGGAAATAGAAGATTGCAAAAATAAAGAAAAATAAGAACACACAGATTTTACGTGGAAACCTTTTCGGGAAAAAACCACGGGCAGAGGAGAAGAAATTCACTAATGTTGAAAAACAAATGATACAAGAGGAGTTTCAACTACTTCTATTTAAAGGTTGAAAAACCTTATTCTAATCAATTTCAAATAGAAGAAGTGTAGTACTATACGGATTCTACTTGTGCCGCATTGTAACACGCCTAACCCATCTCTATCGTTGGATTAGAGTTTTAGAGTATTATAGTTCAAATAGGAACATTTAACTTCAAACATAAATAATTATTCAATAATAATAAACAAAAACACATTTTGTTTAAAGTAAAAGTACACTTAGGGCCTTAAACCGAGCCTACGGGACCCTAAAAATAGTTTGGGAACATTTGGGGATCATTTTGAAACAAAATAGTAAATTTTGGAAAAACTGAAAAATTTTAAAAATAGGGGTCACACAACCGCGTGGCCAAGCCGTGTGACATAGCCCAAACTACGTGGCTAGAAAACATGGTCGTGTGGCCAACTGTATTCAATTTGAAGTATAAGACACACAGTCGTGTCCCAACCCGTGTGTCCACCCGTATGGGTATTCGAGATAGGGTCACACGGCCGTGTCACAGGTCATGTGCTAGACCTGGTGTGCATTTGAAGTTTAGTCACACAATCGTGTGACCAGACCGTGTAACTCTCTAAGACCGAATGGTTCATCCTGCACTTAAAATTTAAATGACACACGATCATGTGGTGTGACCGTGTGTGGCACACAGTTGTGTAACATCCCGTGTCCCATGCCGTGTGCTTCAAAAATAGCTCCTAATGCAAGCCAATTCATCCCCAATAACTTGGACACAAAACCAAACCTCATCCAAACACTTTCATAGATTAAAACTCAATCAAACACAACCAAAACATGCTAAAATCAATCACCTAGGTGCCTAACCAATGTGTCATCATTGACACCACAATCATTTCCCAAAATAAACCAAATCAAATGCCTATCACATACCAAACTATCTTACATTTAAAATTCACATTGAACAAGAATAATCACATACGCAATTACTATACATTCAAACCATCCAAAACTACTTCCAACAATAATACAATTTCATTTCAAGGCAATATCTAAAATATGTACTTCAAACTACTCATACATTCCATATCTTTACATCCCTTAAACAACATTTATATACCATCATAAGCATCCACCAAAGACCAAAAACAATTATTACAATACCATTAAACCAAAATACCAAGCATTTATACAAGACTGCAAGATATAACCATTCCAAGTACTAAACATAACAACAGGAACAAATTAACCAAAAGATCCTAATACATGCCATTCTTAACCAACTTCGAAAATAACTCAAAACATCTACCAAAATGAGAAATGGATAGTGTGTATGCTCCGGCTTGAACTTCCGCTCTACTAGGCTTCACGAAATCTACAAGGAAAACACGATAACATTAGCACTATCTGCTTAGTAAGTTTGAATACATGTAAACATAACTTACTTAGTAAATGTACTTTACTTAATACATACATGATCTTAAATCTCACTTATGTACTCATAAGTTCTTACTCATATATGAAAACTTAGAACATTGGTATAATAGCCATTCCATTGATATCCTTTTCGGTTGTTTCATTGTTCGAGGATGCCATGGTATCTTTCAACCAAGGTCTTACACAATCCTGAAGTGATGTCATAGTATCTTTCAACTATGGTCTTGATTGTTTTCCAGTATAGTGCTGTAGTATCTTTCAACTAGGGTCTTACTCGTTCCAGTTTAATTCCATAGTATCTTTCAACTATGGTCTTTTCCTTTTTTATTATAATGCCATGATATCTTTCAATCATGGTCTTTCCTTTTCCTCAATAAATGAATCCAATCACCAATTTAAAGATATACATATAAATATCAATTTACTTCTAGGAATCAAATGAATTACTTTAATTCAAATACGAACTTACCTACATAGATACGTCACGAACACAAAACTGACATTTATTCTGCTACTTTAGCTTTTTCGCGATTAACATCCGATTGAGTAATTTATTGATCTAAATGAGAATTTCCATTCAATTAATACATTCAAACATCTCAACTAATTATTCTTAAGCTAATAATCCCTTTCAAAGATATTTATGAAATTACCCCCAACAATTTAATCATTATGCAATTTAGTCTCTAAACCCAAAACTTGTGATTTAATCACAATTAATTAGAATTCATGTTATCCAATTTTCATAGAGACCCATTAAAACCCATATTTATCATCATCTCACAATGTTTACATGAAATTTTACTATTTTTACAAATAAGTCCTAAACATTAAAATTACAAAGATCGCCTAACAAAATACTTATATTTAACCATTAAATTCATGATTCTATTAAAAAAAATTTACAAACACATATAAATCACTCATGATAAGTCCCTAAATTTTTAACAGTTTTACAAAATAACCCTCGATTTAGTTAGATTAACTAATACAAACTCAAAAACATAAAAATCACTGAAAACAGGCATCAAACACATACCATGCATGAGAGACTAAGCTTGGTCAAATGTTCTCCCTTCAAAAATGGTGTTTTAGGTTTTCTCATCTAATTAAGGAAGATGAAAATTCCTTTTTGCTTATGTTTCATTTTAATTTTTATTAATTATCAAATTACTATATTATTGTTTAATAATCTTTAATATTTCATACTACTTAGCATCCAAAACTATCTACTATCCTAAGCTATGGCATAATTTCCATTTAAAACCATCCAACCTTGAGTTTATATCTATTTAACACAATTAGCTAAGAGCAATTATATTTTGCAACCTTTACAATTTAGTTTTTTTTACTTAATTAACAAATTAAACATTAAAATTTCTTAATCAAAGCTTAATATGACTTCAAGAAATATTTGTAAATATTAAATAATTTTTTTACTGACTCGTTTGTCAGAATTGTGGTCCCCAAACCACTGTTTTTGACATCACTAAAAATGAGCTATTACATGCGTGGTCCATGCCTTTGTTTTACACAAGTTTTAAGCCCTACACAAATCCTCTTGTTTTACCATTGTATTTATTTAACAATGATTCAGGTCACACAACTTTAACATAATTTATATACATCAAGTTGGTATGTTTTTGTTATGAAATGGTGTCAAATTGTGGCATATTGGTTTGTTTGTTATTAGGGATGGATAAATAGATGTTTGGTGTATCTTTGGAATTGGTTTTATGCAGGTTATATGTGTGATTATAGGTACCATTTGAGTATAATGTGGTTTGGACATGAAATGAATACTAAATTGCATGATTTTGACATATTTGGCACTAAGGTATCTATATCACAGTAAAGGTATCGGTGTTTAGTATATTTCAATCAATTTTTTGAAAATAGAATCCCAAAATGGTATCAATACCGGACTAAAGTATCAATACTTTAGATTGGAGTATTGATACTTTATAAAGGTATCGATATGGTCAGTTTTTGTTTAATTTTTGGCAAAACATCGAACCTTATAAGCGGTATCGTACTTAGAGGAAAGTATTGATACTATAAGCCTAGTATCGATATCTTTTAATTTAAATTATTTTTTTGTGAAACATTGAAACTAAAAATGGTATCGGTACCTATCAAGAGTATTGATACATGTTCTGAAACTTTGAAAACTTTGCAATTTTGTCCAATTTCATGTTTGGATTAGCAATTGAGCTTTTGCAAGCTCAATTGAGTCCAAAAAAAGTTTGTTTAGCGCATAATGATTATATTTAAGAAATGTTTGAAAGTTTAAATGATTTATTTATAGTGTTTCTAGTGTTAGTTAATCCAACAGCGACTATAGCATCCCATAACTCGAACCCGACAATCGGGTTAGGCGAGGGGGTTTACTCTTTATCAACAAAACCCTTGGGTTGTGACATATAAACATCTTCAATTAAGGTCGCATACAAGAATGCATTATTAATGTAATATCCTGAAATAGGGGTTATTTGTGATTGTATTATTCTGCATGAGTACGGATTATCATGTTGCTAAGTGAGATGTTCTAGGGTTTAGGAATAGGCCATGAGTAGGCACGAGCTGTAGAAAAATTTTTGTTTTTAAGCTTTAGTTAGAGGGAGCTGAAGGAGATAGGGGTTAAGTGTAATTTGTGGGGGAATTTAAGCACAAGAGGAGCTAGTAGCATAGTGGAAGTGGCGCATGAGTAGTTGCTTGAGGAAAGGGTTGAATAGCATGGAGTGCAATTTGAAGATTTTATTTTATGCATCCTTACATCAAGTGTCGGCCAAGCTTTGTATTTGGTGAGTTGGCCTTTAAATTTTTTTGGCAAGTTGAATAATAGTTTAGGCAAGCTTAATCTTGGGGAAAGAATCATTTTGATTAAGTAATTGAAGGGGGAATACAAGGCTTGATATAAGGTGTGTGCTATGGAAACTTTTGTGTGGAAAAGTTTGGCATTGAAGTCCATGTATTTGGACGGTTTAAGGGGCTAGGGGGTTGACTTAATTTTGATGTGATTAGGAAGAAATAAGGAGAAATTTAGGAGTGTGTTTAATTCAAAATTAGTTTGAATTGATGGTAAGAAGAATTTTGGTGTGGTTACCAAATTTTTGATTTGTGTAGGGGAAAAAGTGCTGAAATTCCTTTGTAGCTAGGTGACATTTCGGTTAGCTTTGAAGGGTTATTCTTTGTTTTGCGTCAAGTCAAAATCTCCCTTAGTATTGTCGATTTCTCCCTAGTGCTTTCGGTTAAAACAAACCCGAAACCCAAGTAGTATTTGTCGATTTACTCTCTTAATCTTTGAGCCAAAGTCCATTTGCTTTCTCTCTTTTTCTTCTTTGAAACCGAAACTTTACTCTCCCAACTCTCTCTCTTTTTCTCTTTCTTTTTGCTCAAATCCGAAAGTACCCATCTCCACCCTTTCATTTTTTTTCTTTTCTTCTCTCAAACTCTTGTGTCGAAATCCTCTCCACCTTCCTTTGTCGAAATCCCTCTCTTCCATTTTACTTTCTTTTTCTTCCTCTTTTTCCACTCTAGCCAAATTCTATTTGTTGTTTTTAATCAACCATAGCCAAATCTTCTTTCTTTCTTTTTGATATTTTAGCCGAATCTCAATCAAGCCTTGATCCTTTTTTGGTTGTTTCTTCAATTGGTTTTAAGGAGGTAAGTGTCCATGGCCGAAACTCCCTTCTTATTTTTTCTTCTTCCCTGTCGACATTTTGGTGAAAGCCTAATCCGACATTTGTTGATAGTATTGTTAATCTTTTACGGGAATCAATTTCTTTTAGGCTCTTCGGGACTTTGGAAGCAGTCGATCTAAGCCTCTATTCTCTAACAATCGATTTTTGTAAGTCAAGTGGTAAGGATTTTATTGGTTCATCATTCTTTAAGTGGTGGAAAAGCCGAAGGCTATTAAGATTAAAGTTGGTTATTGGCCAAATGGTCTATGTTATTAATCTAAGTGTTGGCCGAATATAGGGCAAGGAGATCTAGTGCAGTAGATCGGGTCTTCGGGATTTAAAACTTGCGATAGTAACAGGTGTGTAACTTACACACTTTATAACTTAGTAAATATACATTAATAACCTAATATGTGATAAACCAAAAACTGTGTAGATCCTGATATGATACCTTATGGGTATGAGCAAAGATACAGGTAAGTCCGTTTCGATATGATTTGCTATTTGATGCTTAATATCATGATCTGTGTTATATTTGTTATATGCATAATATTTGAGCATGATGGCATGATTTGTACATGTGATGTATTGATGTGGGTGATATGAGAGGAGGAGGAAAATTTGATATCCGTGTCTTTTGGACACCAGAGGTTTGGCACCTCCAGTAGTTTGGTACCACAGATTATTTTGTGACTTTGGGTCACCAGAGGTTTGGCACCTCATAGTGACTCGTCCCAGTGGCTTAGCACCACAGTGGGTTGCCCCCACATTTGATGTATCGGGATTGTCACGGTGATTTGGTATCACAATGTGGGTTGGCCCCTGGATGTATTATTCATGACTTTGGGTCACGGTGGTTTGGCACCACCGGTGGTTCGGTACCACCACTGAGGTAGAGAAGGAGTTATGGATGGCTAGGTTGGGTGCATTATCTATATTACTTGGTTATGAATTGTGTATGTATGTTGCATTAACCGGGAAGGATTTATGCCTGAGTCTTGGTGACTCACCTTCTCCTTATCTTTTCGGTGGTTCGTAGATCATGGATGAGGGCAGGGTAGGACTCGAGGTGGCCATTCCATAAATAAACTTGGATTTTAAATGGACTTTGCTATGGGTATTTTATTTCATTTAAATTCGGTTTCATTTATTTGGATTTGTAATAAGGACTTTTAAGTTTGTGTTTTGGACTATTTATATGCTTTGGATTTATTTTAAACATGGCTAAGTAAATTACTTGACAAATTTTAATAATATGAGCATAATGGTTTTCAAAACTTTACCATCCGGTAACATAAATTATTTGATAATAAATGACAACTCAAATGTTTTCGACAACTTAAATAATTTTTGAATTTAAGTTTCCATACTCAAATGTAAATAGTTTTCAAAGCAACCATTCGGTTTTTCTTAAAATAATATAAATGGTTTTTAACTTTGTGGATCGACAACTAAATTTTAAAGATAAATTTTTGGGATTTCAAAGTATATTATCGGTTTTTAACTAATCATGCACCTGATTTCTATAAACATTAGACATTTAAAGAATTTTTTCTAAAACTAAACCATCAACTCGATTTTCTTAAAAAAGTTTTCCCTGTGACATGCCAGATTTGGTCGTGGTGTATTGACCAGGTTTGGGGTGTTACAATTTTGGTATTAGAGCCAAGTTCAAAGGCTCGACTGTGGGCCCGAGGCCCAAAATATTTTAAAATATGGTCTTAAAATGTTTTGTTTGAAATTATATGATTTGAAAGGCATGACACCGAGTCTCCGGCACCAATCCGCTCAGGTAAGTTCCCCTAGCCTTTGGTTGTGATTTTTGGATGTTATAAACTTTGAATGATTAGTGAGATTGGACTACCTTAGAGACTGAAATTTATAGGACTCTATGGACTCGCGAAAACAAAACTCTTTAATAAGAATTATTCATAAAACTGTGCTTTAAAGATAGTGGAATAATGACTAAAGCATAAAACTTTTAAATTAGATAAGTCGAGACTTTAGACATGAGCACTCGAGTTCGAGGTCGTAATATGCATGGACGTGGTCGGGGTAGGATGGCTGTGTTTGAGCCAGTGAGGTCTGGTCAGGGGTCGAAAAATGAGATACCAGCACCACCACCGGCTGTAGGTGGTGAGTTCCAGGAGCAAACAGGGGATGACGCAGTGTCTCAGGCGATGTTTCGAGTTCTTGAGAGGGTAGCTGGAGTAGGTGGAGGCGCAGGAGCTCGAAAATCTGTACCTGAGCGACTCTGAGCAAATGGAGTTGAGGTATTTCGAGGTGTTTCTGGTGTGGCTCCCAGTACGGCTAAATATTGGTTAGAAGTGACGGAGCGAATCATGAATGACTTGGATCTGAATGCTGAGGAAAAGCTGAAAGGGATAGTGTCGCTTCTTCGAGATGAGTCATACAAGTGGTGGCTCACAGTGCGAGATAGTGCTGTAGCGGAGGATCTCACTTGGGACTATTTTAAGGTAGCGTATCAGAAGAAATATGTTGGGTCTAGTTACATTGATACACAGTGGAAGGCATTTCTGAGATTGGTTCAGGGAAGTAAGTCCGTATCAGAGTATGAAGCAGAATTTTTAAGATTGAGCCGGTATGCTAGAGGTATCGTGGCTACGAAACACGAGTGATGTGTCAGGTTCGAGGACGGACTGAGAGATGAGTTGAGATTGCTGATTACTCCATAGCAGGAGCGAGAGTTTATTGTGCTAGTAGAAAAGGCTAAGATAGCCGAGGGGATAAAGGAATCTGTAAGGCAGAATCACGACAGGAAAAGACATAAGAAAAGTTTTGGATTATATGGGTCGATCGGTAATTCTCAGAAAAGGGCTAGGCAGAGTGGGCCGAACCAATCTGGGAGGCCTGTTACTGCTAATCAGGGACCAACACAGTGTAATCGGAGCGGGAAATCTCATTGGGGCGAGTGTTGGACCGGTGGGAAAGGTTGTTTTGAGTGTGGCTCGCTGGATCATTGTGTGAGGGACTGTCTACGTAAGCTAGCCGAGAATCAGTCTGAGGGTCGAGGTCGTGCTCAGTTCAGAAATGAGGGACCGCCACTGCAGAGGGGTCGTGGTAGCAGTAGAGAGGTAATGGTTACGGTCGTTTGCGGAGCATCGAGTGAGATACGAGCAACAACGAGGCAAGACAACTGGGTTAGTATATGCAACAAGGCATCGAGAGGAGGCGGACTTGCCGGACATCATCACCAGTACGTTCTTAATTTTTAGTTTACCATATACTGCTTTGTAGATGTGGGTTCGACGATTCAGTATGTTGCTAGTAACATAGTAGAGACCATGAACTTAGACTCTGAGACTACTTCTAGGAAGATGATAGTACTTAGCCTTCTAGGTCACTCTGTAGAAGTGAATAAGCTGTATAGGAATGTACCCCTAGAACTCCAAGAGGTAGTGTTTGTAGCTGATCTGATGGAACTACCGTTTGGGGAATTCGATCTGATTCTTGGGATAGACTGGTTGGTCAAGTACCAGGCAAGTTTGGATTGCGCTGCTAAGTGCATGATTTTGAAGACAACTGAGGGTGAAGAGGTGGTTATGATAGGTAATAGAAGAGATTATCTATCCAATGTGGTATCTACGTTGAAAGCTGAGAAGTTGGTCAGGAAGGGCTGTGAGGCATTTATGGTTCATGTGTGTGCGTTGGAGGCTAAGGAGTCTACTATAGGGAACGTTCGAACAATAAAGGAATATGCTGACGTATTTCCAGAAGAACTTCCGGGACTGCCTCCGGATCGTGAAGTTGAATTTGGAATAGATCTGTTACCCAAAACTGCGCCAGTGTCTATCGCTCCATATAGGATAGTGCCGAAGGAGTTAGTGGAATTGAAGGCTCAGATTCAGGAATTGTTGGATCGAGGTTTTATTCGACCAAGTGTTTCACCTTGGGGAGCACCGGTACTCTTTGTCAAAAAGAAGGATGGTACGATGCGGATGTGTATAGACTACCGCCAATTGAATAAGCTGACGATCAAGAACAAGTATCCATTGCCGAGGATAGATAACTTGTTCGATCAGCTTAAAGGGGCATCAATTTTCTCAAAGATTGATTTAAGGTATGGGTATCATCAGCTAAAGGTGAAGGAGGCGGATATTCACAAGACGGCGTTTCGTACTCGGTATGGTCATTACGAGTTTTTGGTAATGCCATTCGGGTTAACTAATGCACCTGTGGCATTTATGGATTTGATGAATCGGGTGTTTCAACAGTACTTAGACCAGTTTGTTGTAGTATTTATACAGGACATATTGGTGTACTCAAGGACGGATGAGGAGCATGATGCACATTTGTGAGTAGTATTGCAGATTCTAAGGGAAAAGCAGCTTTATGCCAAATTCAGTAAGTGTGAATTTTGGCTTAGGGAGGTGACTTTCTTGGGTCATGTAGTATCAACTGAGGGGATTAGAGTGGATCCTCGAAAGATTGAGGCCATGTTAGATTGGAAGCCGCCAAAGTCAGTGGCAGAAATTCAGAGTTTTCTGGGTCTGGCAGGGTACTACCGCAGATTTGTAGATGGATTTTCTTTAATCGCAGCACCAATGACCAAGTTATTGAGGAAAGGAGTTCCATTTGTGTGGACTGAGAAGCAGCAAGGAAGTTTCGACAAGTTGAAGAAGATTCTGACTGAAGCTCCAGATTTGATTCGACTTGAAGCGAGCAAGGAATTCACGGTTCTTGTGATACATCACATCTTGGCTTGGGATGTGTCTTGATGCTGAGAAGGAAGGTAGTGGCTTATGCATCTCGGCAGTTGAGACCACATGAGGTTAACTATCCGACGCATGACTTGGAATTAGGCTGCGATGGTTTTCGCTTTAAAGATATGGAGACATTATTTATGCGGAGAGGAGTCAATAGTCTATACGGATCACAAGAGTCTAAAGTATCTTTTGACTCGAAGGATTTGAACTTGAGGCGGCGTAGATGGATTGAGTTGTTGAAGGACTACATCGTTCGATTGAGTATCATCCGGGCAAGGCTAACGTGGTAGCAGACGCGTTGAGCCGTAAGGTTGTATCGGACTTAAGAGCGATGTTTGCCTATCTTAGCTTGTATGATGATGGGAGTCTATTGGCAGAACTGCAAGTTAAGCCAAATTGGTTAGAACAGATCAATGAGAAACAGTTAGTGGATGAGGGTTTGAATGCTCGGAGGTTGCAAGTCCGGATGGTAATTTAGAGGTTATAGTTTGTCGGTGATGGAGTATTGTGTTTTCAAGGAGAGCTTGTATCTTTGAAGGATGTCGAGTTGAGGCGAGAGAATTCTTGAGGACACACATAGCATCCCATCGCTAGGCATCCCGGAGGTAGCAAGATGTATCGAGATTTAAGAGAGCGATTTTGGTTGCGGGGATCAAGCGGAGAAATGGCGAGTTTGTGGGTAAATGTCGGCGTGTCGGCGGTCAAAGTGAACATCGATTCTTGCGTCTGGGTTACTTCGGTAGATGAAGATTCCACGATGGAAGTGGGAAAGGATCACTATGGACTTTGTCAGTGGATTACCCCTTACACCGAGTAAAAAGGACTCAGTTTGGGTGATTGTGAATCGTCTGACTAAGTCAACTCATTTCATTCTCGTAAGAGTGGATTACTCGCTTCAGAAGTTAGCTAAGTTGTATGTGGCGAGATAGTGAGGTTGCGGTGTGCTAGTGTCGATCATCTCGGCGGAGATCCTAGATTTACGTCGAGGTTTTGGAAAGCATTACATCAGGCCTTGGGTACGCGATTGGATTTTAGTACTGACATTCCATCCACGGTCGTGACGGCGATTGGAAAGAGTTATCTGATTTTAGAGGATATCTTTGAGAGGTTGTGTTTTGGACTTGAGGCGGTGGGAAGAGTTTTTACCATTAGTGAGTTCGTATACAACAATAGTTATCAGGCAAGCATTAAGATGACACCATATGAGGCGTTGTATGGTAGAAAGTGTCGTACACCTACATGCTGGATAGAGTTGGGTAAGCGTCAGATGTTAGGACCAGAGTTGGTCGCAGAGACTGAGGATAAGGTGAAGTTGATTTAAGCTCGGTTGAAAGAAGCTTCGGACAGACAGAAGTCGTATGCCGATCTCAAGCGGAGGGATATAGAGTTTGCTGTGGGTGACCAGGTCTTTTTGAAGGTTTCGCCATGGAAGAAAGTGTTAAGATTTGGGAGAAAAGGCAAGTTAAGTCCAAGGTTTATTGGGCCGTATAAGGTGTTGAGGCGAGTGGGACCAGTAGCCTATCAACTCGAGTTGCCAGCAGAGTTGAGTCAGATACACGATGTGTTCCATGTCTCCATGCTTAGATGCTATCGTTCTGATCCATCACATGTCATGGCAGTGGAGGAAATAGAAGTGAGTCCAGATTTGACGATGGAAGAGGAACCAGTGCAGATTCTAGATCGAGATGTAAAAGTGTTGCGCAGGAAGTTAGTTCCATTAGTGAAGTTATTATGGCGAAACCATGGAGTGGAAGAAGCTACGTAGGAACCGGAGGATGTGATGAGACAACAGTACCCTCAACTCTTTTGACCAGGTAATTTCGAGGTCAAAATTATTTTAATATCCTGAAATAGGGGTTATTTGTGATTGTATTGTTCTGCATGAGTACGGATTGTCGTGTTGTTAAGTGAGATGTTCTAGGGTTTAGGAATAGGCCATGAGTAGGCTCGAGCTGTAGAAAAATTTTTGTTTTAAGCTTTAGTTAGAGGGAGTGAAGGAGATAGGGGTTAAGTGTAATTTGTGGGGGAATTTAAGCACAAGAGGAGCTAGTAGCATAGTGGAAGTGGCGCATGAGTAGTTGCTTGAGGGAAAGGGTTCGAATAGCATGAAGTGCAATTTGAAGATTTTATTTTATGCATCCTTACATCAAGTGTCACCAAGCTTTGTATTTGGTGAGTTGGCCTTTAAATTTTTTGGCAAGGTGAATAATAGTTTAGGCAAGCTTAATCTTGGGAAAGAATCATTTTGATTAAGTAATTGAAGGGGAACACAAGGCTTGATATAAGGTGTGTGCTATGGAAACTTTGTGTGGAAAATTTTGGCATTGAAGTCCATGTATTTGGACGGTTTAAGGGCTAGGGGTTGACTTAATTTTGATGTGATTAGGAAGAAATAAGGAGAAATTTAGGGTGTGTTTAATTCAAAATTAGTTTGAATTGATGGCAAGAAGAATTTTGGTGTGGTTGCCAAATTTTTATTTGTGTAGGGGAAAAGTCTGAAATTCCTTTGTAGCTAGGTGACATTTCGGTTAGCTTTGAAGGTGTTCTTCTTTGTTTTCGTCAAGTCAAAATCTCCTTAGTATTGCCGATTTCTCCTAGTGCTTTCGGTTGAAGCAAACCTGAAACCCAAGTAGTATTTGTCGATTTACTCTCTTAATCTTTGAGCCAAATTCCATTTGCTTTCTCTCTTTTTCTTCTTTGAAACTGAAACTTTACTCTCCCAACTCTCTCTCTTTTTCTCTTTTTTTTTTTGCTCAAAGCCGAAAGTACCCATCTCCACCCTTTCATTTTTTTTCTTTTATTCTCTCAAACTCTTGTCGAAATCCTCTCCACCTTCCTTTGTCGAATTCCATCTCTTCCATTTTACTTTCTTTTCTTCCTCTTTTCACTCTGGCAGAATTCTATTTGTTGTTTTAATCAACCATAGCCAAATCTTCTTTCTTTCTTTTTGATATTTTGGTAGAATCTCAATCAAGCCTTGATCCCTTTTGGTTGTTTCTTCAATCGGTTTAAGGAGGTAAGTGTCCATGGCAAACTCCTTCTTACTTTTTTCTTCTTCTAAATTAGACATTTGGTGAAAGCCTAATCGACATTTGTTGATAGTATTGTTAATCTTTTATGGGAATCGATTTCTTTTAGGCTCTTGGGACTTTGGAAGCGATCGATCTAAGCCTCTATTCTCGACAATCGATTTTGGTAAGTCAAGTGGTAAGGATTTTGTTGGTTCATCGTTCTTTAAGTGGTGGAAAAGCGAAGGCTATTAAGATTAAAGTTGGTTATTGGCGAATGGTCTATGTTATTAATCTAAGTGTTGGTGAATGTAGGGCAAAGAGATCTAGTGCGATAGATCGGGTCTTGAGGATTTAAAACTTGCGATAGTAACAGGTGTGTAACTTACACACTTTATAACTTAGTAAATATACATTAATAACCTAATATGTGATAAACCAAAAACTGTGTACCTTATGGGTATGAGCAAAGATACGGGTAAGTCCATTTCGATATGATTTGCTATTTGATGCTTAATATCATGATCTGTGTTATATTTGTTATATGCATAATATTTGAGCATGATGGCATGATTTGTACATGTGATGTATTGATGTGGGTGATATGAGAGGAGGGGGAAGATTGGATATCCATGTCTTTGGAACACGGAGGTTTGGCACCTCCGGTGGTTTGGTACCACAGATTATTTTGTGACTTTGGGTCACGGAGGTTTGGCACCTCATAGCGACTCGTCCAGTGGCTTAGCACCACGATGGGTTGGCCCCACATTTGATGTATCGATTATCGCCTTGATGATTTGGTATCTGGCGTGGGTTGGCCCCAGATGTATTATTCGTGACTTTGGGTCACCGGTGGTTTGGCACCACATTATTAATGGATATCGTGACTTTGGGTCACGGTGGTTTAGCACCACCGGTGGTTTTGTACCACACGGGTAGAAAAGGAGTTATGGATGGCTAGGTTGGGTGCATTATCTATATTACTTGGTTATGAATTGTGTAAGTATGTTGCATTAGCAGGGAAGGATTTATGCTTTGAGTCTTGGTGACTCACCTTCTCCCATATCTTTTAGGTGGTTCAGTAGATCATGGATGAGGAGCCGGGTAGGACTCGAGGTGGCCATTCCATAAATAAACTTGGATTTTACATGGACTTTGCTATGGGTATTTTATTTCATTTAAATTCGGTTTCATTTATTTGGATTTGTAATAAGGACTTTTAAGTTTGTGTTTTGGACTATTTATATGCTTTGGACTTGTTTTAAACATGGCTAAGTAAATTACTTGACAAATTTTAATAATATGAGCATAATGATTTTCAAAACTTTACCATCGGGTAACATAAATTATTTGATAATAAATGACAACTCAAATGTTTTCGACAACTTAAATAATTTTGAATTTAAGTTTCCATACTCAAATGTAAGCGGTTTTCAAAGCAACCATTGGGTTTTCCTTAAAATAATATAAATGGTTTTTAACTTTGTGGATCGACAACTAAATTTTAAAGATAGATTTTCGGATTTCAAAGTATATTATCGATTTTAACTAATCATGCACTGGTTTCTATAAACATTAGACATCTAAAGAATTTTGTCTAAAACTAAATCGTCAACTCGATTTTCTTCAAAAAGTTTTCCCTGTGACATGCTAGATTTGGTCGTGGTGTATTGACCGGGTTTGGGGTGTTACAATTAACATCTAATTAACGAAGGGACCACTCATTAGAAACTGCTAAAGAAAGAACAATTCTTATAGTTGTATGTTAAACCCTTGAGCAACAAGTCGAGCCTTGTATTTATTGACTTTATGATTGGGATTATATTTAATCCTAAAAATCGATTTAGAACTAGCAACATTGTTAGACATTTTTCGAGGAACAAGAGACCAAGTACCTTGAGATTTGAGTGCATTAATCTCCTCAATCATATTGAGATGCCATTTCTCGTTTTCAATGCTTGGGTAACTATTCATGGTTCCACTTTTGTGCATTAATCCATTTGGTGTTGCTCAAAGTATTGTAACACTCGATGTGTTACTTTTAATTGAATTAAAATTTTCCATCTAGGCCCTTTATAATTTATAAAATTTTAAATTAAAAAATGGTAAAATTACACTTTGGCCCCCAAAAATGATAAAATTTTGATTTAATCCTTATAAAATTATACAAATATAAAATAGTGAAATTGCATTTTACTATCGTAAAAATATACAATTTAATTTTGTCCCCAAAAATTTCTCGCTTAGCCCTTAATTGTAACACTATATATGTACATGATTAATTTAGTTAGGTTATCAACTCATCTAAATTATTATTTATAAGATATGTTTTCATTAAAAATTGAAAAATATTTATTTTATAATAAAAATATAACATGTACATTGCTAAAAAATGTGCCTTTTAATTTTATAAAAAAGGGATAAATCTCAAAATTATACATGAACTTTAATTTAATGTGTAATTGTGTACATGAACTTTAATTTAGTGCAATTATACACGTGAAACTCTAATTATGGTTCAAATACATACTTGAAACTTTTAATTTTGATTAAATCATACACATTTAAAGAAATAAATAAATCAATTTATTTTTATATTGGATAAATATAAGTATTTATGTATGCAATATATAAACATAAAATGATGTTTTATCAATAATTATGTTAATAATTACAAGAATTGGATCAAATCAAAGTTTCATGTATAAAATTGCACAAAATCAAAGTTAATGTATATAATTACATATTAAACTATATTTCATGTGTAATTTTAATATTTATCCAAAATTAATATAAGTGGAATGTTTTAATTTACAAGCAAACATTAAAATCAAAGTCAATTTTTAATTTTAAGGTTTTTGTTCATTACACATGTACCATGTAACATCCCAAAGTTGGGCCTAGTAGGATTGGGCCCATTGGGCCTTAGGCGAGGGGCGTTTAAAATTTTAGAGAATAAGAGAACGGCTTAATGCAAGTTGGATCTAGTAGGTGAGTTATTTTGGAAGGTTAGGGGGGTTTCTATGAAGTCTCGGGTTCAAGTTAGGCCTTAGGGGGAAAAAATTGGTTTTAGGTGAATAAAATCCTGGGAGTTAGTAGGTAGGCTTTAAGAATAAAATGTGGAGGAAAATGTCACAAGTGTAGTGTGTGGTGTAGTGGCAAAGTGCGCCACATAAGAGACAAGGGTGGCATACAAGGAAGGAAGGAAGGATGTAACATCCAAGGATTTAGGGTCATGCATTTTAAGTCATATTTATGTGGTAGTGTGCTCTATATCTTTGTTTGTATGTGTTTGGGGGCTTGAAATCTTGAGGCTAAGTTTGGACCTTAGGTAAATTTTTGGTTTAGAGGCTTGGGGAGAGCTAGGGAAGATAGGCCTTAAGGGTTTTTATGTGGAATTTAAGACACAAGAAAAGAAGTGGTGAAGTGGCAAGGGTAACGCTTAGGAGTAAGGGGGAGTGTTGCGTCACAAAGGGGTGTCAAGGGGGAGAGAGGTTCAAATCACGCCAGCTGAAAGGGAGCCTTGTTTTATTTTGCATTTTTGCTTCAGGGAGAGGGAAGTGTTGGACGGCAAGCAAACTCTGGGGGAGACTTGGTCAAGATATTCGAATGAGTGGTGGAGAGTAAGGTGGGAGGGTTGAATCATTCAAACATGTTTGAATGGAAGGAGGAGAGGAAGAGTAGGAGGAAAAGAAGGGATTTGGGAGAGAGGCAAGGTGTTGGTCGTAGGTGGGGTTCTAGGAGGGGGAGTTTCGGTCATTCAAGGGGATTTTTATGTGCCAAAAATGCTAGACAAATGTTTTCTTTTCCTTTTCTCTTAATATGACCCAAAAGCCGAAATTGTGAATACCATAAGTGCATTCGTCTCCTTTTATATTCACTTTCAAAAGCCGAACTATATCTTCTCCTCCTTTCTTTTTCATTTCGATATCTTTGAACCTTCTCTACTTTAGCAAAAGCCGAATAGCTCCTCATTTCTTGTTCTTAGTGACCGGAAGTATCTAGCAATTGTGGAACCATAGCCCAAACACCATAAATCTCAACCCTTTTCCTTCTTTTTCATCTATAACTTCTCTTCTTCTTCATCTTCTCACCGTTGCACCCATCCTCAAAAGTCGAAGGAACTTTTCCCATTTATGAAATCTTAGTCGAACCTCTATTGAGCCTCACCATTATTTCTTTTCCTCTCTTGCTTTTCATCAAGGCTGAATAGTATCTTGGTCGAATCTCCCATCCATCATTTTCTCTTTCTCTTCTTTTATTTTCGTCTACACTCATCTTCCATTCTCTCCTAATAAGTTAATCCCCAAGGGTTGTCATTTAGCCGAATCGGGTTAGTAGAGTGGTAAGGATCTCTCCTTTGATCAGTTTTCTTTCTTCTTTTCTTCTTGGTTAGCCAAAACCAAGAATCTAATCCTATTTATTTGGTTGGCCGAAACCATGAAGGGTTGGGTTTGGGTTCTTTGTAGCCAGCGTTAAGAGCGGGATCCTTCGGGATTCAATCGAGTAAGGGGGTTTCGACAAAGGTTGAGAAGAAGCCTTCGGGATTCAGATCTATTTCGGTAAAAGTTTTCGATTAAGAGTAGGTTTTTGTCTCATTTAGATTTGATTTAACATTTAACCGGGCCTTTTGATTAAATGCTATTCAATGGATGCAAGTACCAGTCAAGGAGAGAAAGGGGTTGTCCCTACCCCTAAGTTCAAGAAACGTTCGGTTTCTACGGTTCGAGATTGGCCACCAGGGTGTAGGCCAGCGTCAGAAAGAGACAAGCAGATCGCTGTAGTCTCTTCGAGTGAGGACGTTAGGGAAATCAAGAGTCTAGTGCTTCGGGTTATCAAGTGTTTGGTTAATTCGTTGTTTCCCTATCAGTCAATTAACTATATGTGTTATGTGTGTGATAGCCGGTACAGTGGTTGTGGTTGAATTATTACCCTTAATTGGGTATTTCGGAAACCAGGTTAGTACCCTATCTAAGGTGTAGTTGGGGTTGATTTCTATGAATACTTGTAAGCATGTCGTATGCCTACCTAATATGTTCATGCATTATCCTGCCATATCATTATAATATGTTGCATATGCATGGGGTCGAGATATATATTGAATGAAGGACAAGGTGTACATTTATGTACGTGGTTTAGTGATGGCCTCGAGCCTCGCTGTAGATTAATGATTGCCTATGTGCCATATTGTGGCTTGATGTTGGTTGTGTGCCACATCATGGGTTGATGTTAGCTTCGTGCTTCATCGTGGATTGATGATGACCCTGAGTCACATCATGGATATCGAGATTTGGTCACATAGTGATCAGTGGCTAGGCCACGTTATATTGGTCACATAGTGATCGGTGGCTAGGCCACGTTATATTGACTTTGAGCAGTATGACTGCCAAAGAGGTGTGTAGCGGATAGAGGGTCAATTTAGTAATCCCCTGGTGTGTGGTGGCAGGATACGAGGGTGTGTAGCGGATGGATATTAGGCTGGGATGGGTAACATTTTGCATCATCATGTGTGGTTTTGGGCCAAGCCCACCTGTGAAAACATGTGGAATAATTACACACTGAGTCTGTCCGACTCACCCTATTTTCCTAAAAACAATGCAGGTAATACGTGATACTTGGACTGGGCTGGAGTAGATTTGAGGTGGCCATGCAGAAGTTGTTTTATTTATTTATGCACTTTAGATTCTTAATTACTTTTGGGTTAATTTTTCTTTATTGTAAAAAGGCCATTTTAAATATTTGGGGATTTTTACTATGTATTTTGTTAGATTGACTACCAGTTAATAACTAGAAATGATTTTGGAAACAATTTACAACTTAAAGACTTAAATTAAAGTTTTAAACCCGGATACTCTTAACAACTCGATTTTTCTTGAATTCTTAAATGTACAATGTTTTAAACTACACAAGACCTTCAAAGTTTTCATTCTCCTCGGCAACCTACTTTCAAAACGACGAATATGTTGTAAACTAGTTATCTTTTATAAACTAAGAAAAATATTTTAAACTCAAAACGTGTTTTCACCCTTAAATCAAATTCTTTTCAAACGTTTTTCCTAGTAACATTCCAAATTAATTTGTGGTGTTTTAGTAGGGTTTGGGGTGTTACAATTTGGTATCGAGCAGGAGTTTAAAACTTCGGCTTTGAGGGTTTTTGGGCTCAAAACATTTTTCAAAGATGGGTTTTACTAAAACATGTATTTCTACAAGCTATTCCGGTTTATTCTGGCATGGCACCTGCGTCTCCGGCCCGATGTCCACCAGTTAAGTACTTCAAACCATTGTATGATTTGTATATAGAAATGATGGGTGATATGGGATCATATATTAGTAACCTTAGGATTAGCTTACTCCAACACTAAACTTCATAATACTTAACTTATTTCGCCAAACCCGGGATAAGTCGCAGAGTTCAGGTGTGGTAACAAGCATGCGCATGTCTAGGCATGGATTCTGAATGAGCTTGGTATTTAAGCAATCCTAGCAACTCACCTCCTCTTTTCTGGAATCCTACCTGGTGCGCAGTGATTGTTCACCTTAACCATGAGGACTTGTTAACGGGTCGAACCTATAACTAAAACCTGAAAGGGACCGAATAGCCAGTTCTGTAAAACTATCAAATTACCCCTGATTTCAAAAAAAAATTAAAATTTACCATACTACCCTCGATTGATTACCAAAACACCCCTGTTTGTCAAACTTACCAAGATACCTTTCTATTTTGAAAATCACGAAAAATACCCCTATAAGGATAAATTACGAAAATACCCTTGTGTTGGGAACAGACGAAAATGCTCAAAATGGTGAACGTGTGTAGTGGATAGTATTGATGAATGAGTGTGATTCTCTGAATTAGGGTGGAAGACTTGAGACAAAAACTTTGAGTGACCGAAAGAACTACTATTAAATGTCTTTACAAAAAATTGCTTGTGGGTAATCGGTGGAACAAGAAGTTAATGCATAAAATTTCTTAAGCAGTTAAAATGCAATGATAGGCATGAGTTCTAGGGGCGAGGTCGTGTCTGGCGTGGACGTGGTATGGGCGAGAATGGCTGTATTGGAACCAGTTGGGTCTGGTCATGGATCGGGGAATGAAACGACGCTGACTGCGGTAGAAGCTGAGTTTCAAGATCAGACGGGTGGAGATGACCACGATATCTCGAGGCTATCTTGCGAGTCTTGGAAAAAGTTCGGGGGGCGAATATAGATCTGGGGCCTGTAAGTCCGTCTCTGAGAGACTTCGAGCAAATGGAGCTGAGATATTTAGAGGTGTATCGGGGGTAGCTCCGAATGTGGCAGAGTATTGGTTAGAGGCAGTCGAGAGGATCATGGATGACTTGGAGTGCACTACGGAGGAAAAGCTGAAAGGTGCTGTATCTTTTCTTCGGGATGAGGCCTATCAGTGGTGGCTTACCGTCAAAGAGGGTACTCCAGCGGACCGAGTAGATTGGGGTTACTTTAAGGTAAAGTTTGAGGGGAAGTACGTCAGAGCTAGTTACGTGGACGCATAGAGGAAGACGTTCTTGAATCTGGTGCAAGGGGGTAAGTCGGTAGCAAAAATTTACAGTTTCTTGGGGCTAGCAGGGTACTATAGGAGGTTTTTCGAGGGTTTCTCTTCAATAGCAGCACCTTTAACTAAGTTATTGAGAAAGGAGGTACCTTTTGTATGGTCGGATAAGCAGCAGGAGAGTTTCAAGAAGCTAAAGAGAGTTTTGACAGAAGCTCCAGTTTTGATTCATCCTATGGCGGGGAAAGATTTTGTTGTATATTGTGATGCTTCTTATATGGGGTTAGGTTGTGTACTGATGCAGGAAGGGAAGGTGGTTGCTTATGCGTCTCGGCAGTTGAGATCGTATGAAGTCAACTACCCGACGCACGATCTGGAGTTGGTAGCAGTAGTTTTTGCTTTGAAAGTGTAGAGGCATTATCTGTATGGAGAGAAGTCGGTGATCTACATGGACCACAAGAGCTGAAGTATCTTTTGACTCGAAGGAGTGAACTTGAGACAACGAAGGTGGGTGGAGTCATTAAAGGATTACGATTTGTTCGATTGAGTACCACCCGGGTAAAGCGAATGTGGTGGCAGATGCACTAAGTCAGAAGGTGGTATCAGATCTGAGAGTGATGTCGCGCATCTTAGTCTTTATGATGACGGGAGTTTGTTAGCGAGCCGAGTAAAGCCGACATGGTTAAGTCGGTAAAGAGAAGCAGTTGGTGGATGAGGTTTTGAGTGCTCGATTTGGTGAGGTCGAGTGGGGAGTTAGGGACTACTGATGTGAGCGATGGCGAGTTACGTGTTTACGTGGTAGGGTGTGTATCTTAGAAGGATGTGGAATTGAGGCAGAAGATTCTGCGGGATTCGCATAGTAGCCCTTACACTATGCATCCTGGAGAAAGTAAGTTGTATAAGGATCTACGGGAATAGTTTTGGTGGCCTGGATTGAAGCGAGAAGTTACAAAATTTGCAGGGAAGTGCTTGACGTGTCAGCAGGTCAAAGCTGAACACCAAGTACCTTTGGGGTTGCTGCAACCAGTGAAGATTCCACAATGGAAGTGAGAGAGAATCACAATAGATTTCATTAGTGGGATTCCTCTTACGTCTACTAAGAAGGACTCGGTATGGGTGATTATGGATTGGTTGAAAAAGTCTGCGCATTTTATACCTGTTCGAGTTGATTACTCTCTGCAGAGACTAGCGAAGCTGTATGTAGCAAAAATTGTGAGACTACATGGAGTGCCGGTGTCGATCATATCGGATAGGGATCCTAGATTTACGTCGAGGATTTAGAAGGCGTTGCATCAGACTTTGGGTACCAAGTTAGACTTTAGCACGGCATTTCATCCATAGATAGACGGCCAGTCTAAAAGGGTAATTCAGGTGTTAGAGGATATGTTGAGGGGTTACGTTATCGACTTCAGGGGTAGCTGGGAGGAATTCTTGCCTTTGGTGGAGTTTGCATACAACAACAGTTACCAAGCAAGTATTCGGATGGCACCGTATGAAGCGTTGTATGGACGAAAGTGTCGCACTCCTACGTGTTGGAAAGAATTAGGTGAACGTCATGTTTTGGGTCCAGAGATAGTGGCAGAATCAGAGGAAAAGGTTAAGGTAATCCGAGCACGGTTGAAACAGCATCGGATGATGTAAGTCGTATCACGGATCTTAAGCGAAAAGAGATAGAATTTTTCGTAGGTGATAGTGTGTTCCTGAAAGTTTCACCATGGAAGATGGTGATGAGATTTGGACGCAAGGGTAAACTAGGTCCCAGGTTTATAGGGCCTTATTGGGTTTTGAAGCTAGTGGGGCTGGTGGCTTACCAGTTAGAGTTGCCGTCAGAATTGAAGTAGATGCATGATGTGTTCCATGTGTCAATGCTACGTCGTTATCGATCGAATCCATCTCACGTAGTGCCAGTTGAGGAAGTTGAGTTGAGACCAGATATGTCCTATGAAGAAGAACCGATTCAGGTTCTGGAGCGAGATGTGAAGGTGCTTCGAAAGAAATCAGTGCCTCTAGTTAAAGTATTGTGGCGTAATCATGGTTCAGAAGAAGCTCCGTGGGAGCCAGAAGAAGCGATGCGACAGCAATACCCTCACTTATTTTGATCAGGTAATTTCGAGGCCAAAATTATTTTTAAGGGGGTAGAACTGTAACATCTGAAATTTAGGGGTAATGCATTTTTAAGTCATATTTCTGTGGTAGTGTGATCTATATGCTGTTTGTATATGTTTAGGGGCTTCGGGAAATCTTGAGGCTAAGTTTGGACCTTAGGTAAATTTCTGGTTTAGAGCCTTAGGGGAGAGCTAGGGGAAGATAGGCCTTAAGGGTTTTTATGTGGAGTTTAAGACACAAGAAAAGAAGTGGTGAAGTGACTAGGGTAACGCCTAGGAGCAAGGGGGAGTGTTGCGTCACAAAGGGGTGTCAAAGGGGAGAGAGGTTCGAATCACGCCAGCTTCAAGGGAGCCTTGTTTTATTTTGCATTTTTGAGTCAGGGAGAGGGAAGTGTTGGACGGTTATTGAGTTAGATATTTGGGGATTTTTACTATATATTGAGTTAGATAGACTATCGGTTAATAATGGAAGCGATTTTGGAAACAATTTACAACTTAAAGACTTAAATTAAAGTTTTAAACCCAGATACTATTAACAACTTGATTTTTCTTGAATTCTCAAACGTACAATGTTTTAAACTACACACGACCTTCAAAGTTTTCATCCTCCTCGACAACCTACTTTCAAAACGACGAACATGTTGTAAACCGCTTATCTTTTAGAAACTAAGAAAATATTTTAAACTCAAAACGTGTTTTCACCCTTAAATCAAATTCTTTTCAAACGCTTTTTCCGGTAACATTCGAATTGGTACCGTGGTGTTTTGGGGGTTTGGGGTGTTACAAAGGAGGTCCAATGTTCAAGTCTTGGCCCTTGCATTTTGGTTTCTTTTTATATGGATTTGTAGAATTTGGCCATAGATTTATATCTAGTTGCGCATGGCTTTAGACACAAGAGGAGTTGGTGGCTTAGTGGCAAGTGGCGTAAAGTGGTCGATGGGAGAGCACAGGTTCGGGGCCAAGTGGGCTGAGGGCCCATATGAGTAAATTGTATGATTGAGTAGTAGATAGTGAACTAGACTATGTGAATCTCATATATGTGGCTAGGTTTGGTTTGAATGGGCCACACAAGTGTGGGCCCACTTGGTGAGAATGAGCCTTAAGCCCATTCACAACATTATTTCATTTAGAATACTTAAGTCGATTCGAGGCGATAGTGGACCTTCATTGGTCATTAACACCCTGATTTGTAAAATTATCGAAATACCCATGATTTGTGAAATTATCGAAATACCCCTAGTTTGTGAAATTACCAAAATACCCCTGGTTTGTAAAATTACCGAAATACCCCTAGTTTGTAAAATTACCAAAATACCCCTGGTTTGTAAAATTACCAAAATGCCCCTAGTTTAAAAAATTATCGAAATACCCCTGATTTGTAAAATTACTGAAATACCCCTGGTTTACAAAATTACCAAAATACCCCTGGTTTGTGAAATTACCGAAATACTCTTGCTTTGTAAAATTACTGAAATACCCCTAATTTGTGAAATTATCGAAATACCCCTAGTTTGTGAAATTACTGAAATACCCTTGGTTTATGAAATTATCGAAATACCCCAGGTTTATGAAATTACCAAAATACCCCCAGTTTGTGAAATTACCAAAATACCCTTGGTTTGTAAAATTACCAAAATACCCCCAGTTTGTAAAATTACTGAAATACCTGCGGTTTACAAAATTACTGTTTTACCCCTAAACAACAAAATGACCGTTGTACCCTCGTAGTAGTACTAGTGTTTTATGTGTTAATTGTATGATTGATTATGTTTGAGATACACTGCATACAGGAATTAGTTATGAGTAGAATTACCGAACTACCCCTGAAGGGTAGGATTACCGAAATACCCTTACAAGGGTAAAATGACTGGTTTGGCTATGGTTGTATGATTGTATGCTTTTATTACATGTTTAAATGATTATTATTGAGCATGGCCATTTTGCATACACGTGTAATGATTGAGCATGACATACACGACATATTGCATGGGGTTGGGTTATTGATGATCGGGGAAGTGTATATCGGTGGCTCTGCCACATTCTGTATAATGGCTATATGCCAACCTAAATATGGCTCTGTGCCATCTTGATTATGGCTTTGTGCCAATCATATTTACCCAAGGCTGTGTACTGATTATATTACCGTCGCTGATGGCTATGTACCAAGCATAATACAGTTATTGATGACTCTGTGTCAATCATATTTACCTAGGGCCGTGTGCCGATAATATTATTATTTTGGTGGCTCTGCCACATTGTTTCGATGGCTTGGTGCCTCATTATCATATCGGTGGTTGATCACATGTTGATCGGTGGCTAGGCCACGTTATATTGACTTTGAGCAGCGTGTCTATCAGCATGACTGTTGAAACACCCCAAACCCGGACCACAAGCCCTAACCGGATCTGGCATGCCTCTAGGAAAAACTAGTCGATTCTTATTTGAAACTTTGCTAAAATTTTGGGAGTTTTTGAAAGTAGTTGATTTGGGTTGGGCTCGAATTTTGAAACCCGTGTTGATTAGTAAAGCATTTAATATTCATACTTAAGAAAAATTGACTTTTAACTTTAATTCAACAATAATCGTATCATACTAAGTAATTTGAAAGCATGCATAAACAATTTAATACTTATGGCCTTATTACATCAATTAAAAACCCAAAATAATTCAAAACTTAAATATAAGTAGAGTTAATAAAAATAAAATAGTCTCTGAGCTTTGCATGGCCACCACTGAGCTCCTACCGACCCGGTCCATTACTGAGTGTCACCTAAAAAATAATCCCACAAGGGGTGAATCATACAAACTCAATGTGTACAACCAACATAAGCCATAATTAATTCAGCATATCAATTCATACATAATAGCACATATAATTAATGATGCAAACTGAACCCAAGCCTAATTAACCATCCGCTACACATCACCCGTACCAACCATCACACAGTGGGGACTACTAAGTCAACCCTCCATCCGCTACACACCATCGAAGGCGATCATTGCAATCGACGTGCTCATCGCCTTATAAAATTCGTGGCATAGCCACGGATAATTATTTTGTGACATAAGTCACCACATTCATATATTGTGACATAAGTCACCATATTAGGATATTGTGACATAAGTCACCACATTCAGATATTGGGGTATTAAACCACCAATTCACTTCCCTTTACATATCACCCATATGCCCCATGTCAAACATATCATGCAATAACATGCTTTATTTCACATTCTTATCGCTATTAACATATGTGCCATAATAGATCATAACCTACTCATAGTAGGGTGGGTAAACATACTGAGTATTTCGTTAGTACCATTGCATGGTACTTTTAGCCACTTCACACATAGTTTTATTAACACATATATTAACGCATAACCATAAATTAATTGAAGCTTAATGTGGGGGGTACACACCTGATTTACTTAGCGCTTAATTGAGATCCAAAACGATCTAATGATTTAGATCTTAGATCCTATATTCGCCATTGTTAGACATATTAGCAAAAACTTATTGACCATATAACCAAATCCAGAGATTATTGCAACAAAACTTACCTTGTTGCCGATTGGATTAAAAATCAAATCCGAAACTTTGCTATGTTCCTTCTTGTAATCGGCCAAACACTAGATCACTTCACAAAGTTAGTTTTAGGTTTTTGAACAAGTACGAAATAGATCTAATCACTAACTAGGCCTTGGCGAATGTGTATGTGCACTTACCTTACGATTCTCAAATCCAAAGTATCCATTGTCTTAAGTATCCATCGAAATCCTATAGACACATGTTAGATCAATTTCTAACATTTAATCACAAGTAAATAGCCCTTGGCGAATATCCAATATGACTCACCTTAGATCTTTAAAACCCCGAAAGATCATTCTACTTGTAGTCGACAGCACCTACTCCCGAAGCCTCCTTCTAAGTTTCGACCAAGATCAATAATAGGAATTAGTTTCTAAATTTTTGACAATCCTAAAAGAAAAGAATGGAAACCGAATGACAATTGGTCCTTACCCTTATTACAGGAATTTGACTGCTCCTTGTTGAACCCACCAAGGTATTCGGCTATAGGCTAGGTGTTTGATCAATCAAGTTTCGTCTTTTGGTGTTTAGATTAACAATCGGCTATTGCTAGAAAAGGCTTACCTTCGACTTTTGGAGAGTTGTGAAAAGAAAAAAAAAAGTTGATGATGGAGATTCGGCTAGAGAAAGAGTTGAAAGAAAGAATTTGAGAGAAGGAAGGAGAGATGATAAGAAATTCGACAAGCACTAAAAGAGAGAAAAGATGAATGTCTTTGTTCCAATTAAAATTCAGCACTTATGCCTCCCTTTCATGACGATTTTTACCAACCAAGGAGTCCTTGGCTGGCCACTATATCCCATTTGCTTCTCCTCCTTTATCTTTTATCTATTCTTAAAAAAAAATAATTATCACAAAGAGTTTAATCACATCTAAAGCTCCTCCCTCAGTCTCCCAATGCTGTCCACCTCTACTCCATTGTAATATCACGAAAAGGGCCTATGCATTTTCAATTTAATTGTACAAAATGACATGTCTTATGTGTTATGAATGTATTATGAACATTTTTGGAAACTTGGAAATGAAAGAAATGGTTTAGACATGTTAAGTTTCAAAAAGAGGAAAGTGAACATTTTGGAAACTTAAGTTAAAAGAGGAAAGTGAACATTTTGGGAACTTAAGTTAAAAGAGGAAAGTGAACATTTTGGAAACTTAAGTTAAAAGAGGAAAGTGAACATTTTGGAAACCTGGAAATGTATGGAAATGTTAAGTTTCAAAAGAGGAAACTAAGGCAAGGTGGCCTTCAGAAAATTAATAGGAGGAATTTGACACATAAACAGGCTTGTCAAAGTGACTTGAAGCACCACTTAAAAGCCCAGCAAGTGACGCCACAAGCTTGTGTATTTGGGCCAGGGATCGAGTCACTTGGGAAGCAAATAAAAGAAATTTTACTTTTGCTACTGGAAGCAAAAGAGGTGGACGGCACAAGGGAACCTAAGTGAAGAGTTTAAATCTCTTTAATATTCGGCTAAATAGGTGGATAAATGATGGATAATTATTGTTATTTTTAAGAGATAAGAGATAATTGGGGGATTAAGTCTATTATTGAATAAAGTGATAATTAAAAGATAAAAATTTATCACATAGGAAGAGTGGTGGCCAAGTAGGGGACTCTAGCCTAGGAATTTCGGCAATAGAAGGAAAATAAGGCCATTCTTCATTCATTCTTTTCTCTTCAAGGAGGCCTCTGCTGAAATTCTCTAGCAAATTTCTGCATTCTTTTCTTTCTTTCCTCTCTAAATTCTCTCTGCCATTATTCTCTTCTTCTCTTTTCTTTTCTTCTTCTATTACAAACACAATCAAAAGCGAAAGTACCAATAGCCTATCCGATTTCTCACAAAGCCTCAAGAACCAAAATTATGATACATATCGAGGCCATAGCGAATAGTGCTAAGGGTTCAAACAAGAGTTCCATCAATTCTTGATGAAGGCAAGATTAGGTTCGATTCTTATTCTATTTCATTTAAGTGCAGCAAAATTAAGATTCTAATACCCTCAATATATTGTTGTGAAACCTTGAAGATATCTTTTGGGATTTACTAAGTGTAGACTACAAGGAAGGAGAAGTTCTTTCCCAAAGGTACACCATAGGCGCGTGTTCCTAGTTATTCGGTGAGTTTGGGACTTAAAATTCACAAGGTAAGTACCTATAGCATTCACCAAGGCTTATTTTAGTGTTTGGATCTATCTTTTATAAACTTTAAAGCGAAAACTAATATGTTAAAAGGATCTAGAGTTGGTAGAATACAAGGAAAGAGCATAAGCAAAGTTTGGGATTTGAGAATTTCAAGGTAAGTGTACTTACATATTCGCCAAGGCCTATCTTAAGTACTTAGATCTATTTGTTTTAACCAAAAACTAAGCGATTCAAGGATCTAGTGAGTAGCCAATTTCAAAGGGAAGAATACAAGTTTTAGGATTTGATTTTTAATTCAATCGGCAACAAGGTAAGGTTTAGTGCACAAATCCTACTAGGATTTGGTTTTATGACCGAATGAGTTTTTCATTAAACCTTTAATATGGGCCGAATGTAGGGAGTTAAAGATCTAAGGCAGTAGATCGAATTTCGGGATTTCAAGTGAAATTGTTAAGCGAATCAGGTGTGTACCCCACACTACTTTTAATAAGATTCATGGCTATAATAAATATATACATGTTTATAAGAATGTGAATATGGCTAAGGTACCATGTTATGGTACAAAGTACTCAGGTACGTTTCCTAGTCCTACTAGGATTACAAAATATGTTATAATTAACATGTGAAAAGTGACATGAATGTGAATTTAAGTATGATATGCATGATATAAATAATATGGGGCATTGAGTTATATGAAAAGGGGAAGTGAAAGTGGTGACTTGGTCTCACTATCTCGAATGTGGTGACTTGGTCACATTATCGAATGTGGTAACCGGTTACATTATCGAATGTGGTGTCTCATGACACAATTATTTAATCTGGTGGCTATGCCACGAATTTTATCTGGCGATGAGCACGTCATTGCGATGTTGCCTTGATGGTGTGTAGCGGATAGAGGTTGACTTAGTAGTCCCCACGGCATGCAAAGTTGGTACGGGGATGTGTAGCGGATGGCATCTAGGTTTGGGTTCGGGATTGCATCATTATCTTGAATTATTATGTGAACATGATATGTATGGTATGCCAAAATCTATTAAATTTTAGTGTTGGTTACACATTAAGTGCATTGACTCACCTGTTGTGGGAACATGTTTGGTGATGAGCAGGTGATGGACCGAAGACGAGAACTTGTGGTGGCCATGCTCGACTTTGAAGTTTTATTTAATTTGGACATTTTATTTTATTTGACTACTCTACAATTTTATTTTGGGTTTCGTTTTATGTAATAAGGCCATAGTGATGATTTTATTGTTGTTTTATTACTACGTTTTAATTTAGGTTATTTAAAGATTAAGTCAATTTAATTTAAAATAAACTTTAAATGTTTTGTCATCGGAAATAAATGGACTTTCAATATAAAAATAAACACTTTTCAACTCGAGCCCAACCCTCTTCAATAACACACGTTTTCAAAGTAACAAAAGAATTTTGAACCGGTTTACATCGAGAAACATACGAGATCCGGTCCGGGCTCGTGGTAGGGTGTGGGTGTTCGATTTGATATCGAGCCAGTTTTAAACTCTCGACCTATGGTCTAAGGCCCAAAGCGTTTTCAAATCGAGCCCAAATGAGTTTATGTAAGTATTTCTAAAAATAGGCGGGTTTGATGGCATGGCACCTAAGTCTCAGACCATGATCCACCATGTAAGTACCCTTTTACCATCGTGTGATTATGTGATTTACTGAGAAAGGTAGAAAAGGAATGGAGCGTAGAATAGAATGATAGGTACTCGAACCCAGGACTAGTCTACCCCAACTACTACATAAAACTTAAATTCCTAACTAAACAAACCTATGGTGAGTGAACCAGAGTTAGGATGTGGTAACCACTTTGTCGCATGTCTAGGATTGGATCCAGAAAGAGCACAGTATTTAAGCAGATCCTAGTGACTCACCTCCTCTTCCGTGGGAATCCTGCAGTGCGTAGCCTCGGTTCACCCTAACCCGGAGGACTTAGTGGGTTTGGCAACCCTTTGCGCATGCCTAGGAATGGTTTCGATGGGAGCTTGGTATAAGCGATCCGTGTGACTCGCCTCCTCTCCACTCGAATCCTACAGTGCGTAGCTTTGGTTCACCCCGACCAAGAAGACTTCGGTCATAGGCTAAACCCAATAACTAAAACCCGAAAGGGAACTAACCATGTTTTTTTTTTAAAAAGAACCCTAATTTTAAAACTCTTAACATCATTTCTCTTTAATTTGTGAAAATTATTTTCCTACACAATTTTCGAAAAATTTTTATTTATAAAATTACAAAAATACCCTAGTGGTAAAATTACAAAATGCCCTTAGTTTATAAAAATGTCTAAAATACCCACAGTTCTAATCAAAATTTTCATTATTTTATAACAAGTCCAAAAACCCTTATTTGTAAATTATCGAAAATACCTTAATTTTTGGAAAATTACAAAATTTCCTAACTTACTAAAATTTCCAAAATGATTACGATTTCCAAAACTTTTGCAACTTTATCGTTTTGGAAAATAAATTTCTCAAAAGAACCCTCAAAGTTTTGCAAATTTTGAAATATCCCTGAATTATTAAACTTTACAAATTTACCCTGGTTTATTACCAAAATACCCCTAAAATTCAAAATTACCAAAATACCCCTAGAATTTCCAAATTTACCGAAAAGCCCCAGGATTTTAAAATTTCCAAAATACTTTATTACAAAATCACCAAGGAACTTTATTTGACAAATTACAAAAATACCCCTGTAGGACAAATTACGCAAATACCCCTGGGTAGTGGAAAAGCAACAATGAAAACTACAACATTTCTCTGAATGAACGGAAGTTCATAATTGTTTGATGGATGTATGTATGAATGTAAAGAATGTGTGCATGTATGAATACGAAAGAACCACTCCTAAAATTCTTCTCATAAAACTTCCTCGCGGTTAATCAGTGGAATAAAGGCTAATTTATAAAATTTCTTAATCAGATTAAAGCACAGTCGTTAGGAATGAGTTCTAGAGACACGGTCATCAAGGACGCGGTAGAGGAAGAATAAGCGTATCGAACCCGTTAGATCGGGTCAAAGTGCGACAATGAGTTACCACCGCCACCACCACCCCAATTTGTTGGTGTCGACGACAAGCTCAGACGGGGATGATCTTTGTATCGCAGTTTGTCTTTGCGAGTTTTGGAAATGGTGGCTAAGCGGTGGAAATGCGAGAGCTCAATCATGCAGTGACTCGAGCCAGCGGGTGAGGTGTTCCGTGGAGTGTCAGTGTGGCACCCAGTACAAGCGAAATCTTGGTTGGAAGCAATCGGCGCATTATGGATGAGCTCGATCGACCCGAAAGAGAAGTTGAAAGGAATGGTGGCACTACTACGAGATGAAGCGTATCAATGGTGGTTAACAGTGAGGGATGGTGCCACTCTTGAGAATCGACACGGGAGTATGCTAATGAGGCATATTAGAAAAAGTATGTCGGCTACGTTATATTGATGAGCGGAGGAAAGCTTTTAAGAAATGGTTCAAGGAACAAGTTGGTAGCGACATATGAAGTGAATTTACGAGGTTGAGCGGTATGCTCGAGGAGTAGTGGATACGGAGCATAAGCGGTGTGTGCGGTTCGAAGACGGGTTAAGGGATGACCTAAGGTTACTGATAGCTCCACATCGGGAGCGGGAGTTTTTCGCGTTAGTAGAAAAGGCTAAGGTAGCCGAGGAATCAAGGACTCGATTAAGCGAGCTCGATAGGAATAGACCCAGAGGGGTTATGGATCGTGGGAAATGGGCGAAAAGGCCCGAAGCTGATGGTAGAATTGACAAGTTGGTGCGAGGCGATGTCGTCCTTGTGATCATTGTGGAAAGAAGCACTTGGGAGTCTTTGGAAAAAGACGGGAGGATGTTTTAAATGTGGGTCCAAGGACCATATGCTCAAAGATTATCCTAAGAAACCAGATGAAAGTCGATCCATGACTCGTAATGTTAATCGGCCGGTAGAGGAGGACTGACCTCAACGAGGTCGTGGTTGAATAACAGAGGTAATAGTCTTTGGCGGAGGACGTGGAACACAAAGCGGAAGTCTTTATTAATACTAAGGGAAGGCGATCGGGTTTGGTTTATACGGTTCACCGAAGGAGGATGGAGACGCATGGGACGTCATAGCTTAGATGCGTTCTTTATTTATGGCAAGCCTTATTATGCCTTAATTGATGTGGGCTCGACCCATTCTTATGTTACTGTGAGTGTAGTTGAAACACTAGGCCTAGGCTCTAAACTTTACATTAGGGAGATGATGGTAGTGAGCCCATTAGGCCAAAGCTGTAGTGGTGGATAAGATCTTTGGTGTACTCCTAGAAATTGAGGAGTGAGCTTTGGTGACTTAATGGAGTTACCCTTGAGAATTTGACCTCATACTTGGTATGGATTGGTTAGTAGAACAACGGCCGTGTTGGATTGTGTGGCTAAGCGAATGGAACTAAGGACCCCGAGGATGAGGTGGTCATTATGATAGGAGAAAGAAGAAACTACTGTCAAGCGCAGTTTGACATTGAAAGGTGAGAAAATGGTTAGGAAAGGGTACAAGGCATTTCGGCTTTCGTCGGTCTTGTGAAGCATAAGCGAAGGGGAGTTAGTGGAGTTAGAACAATAAAGGATTTTGAGGACATATTTTCGAAGGAATTACCAGGAATACCCCTAGATAGAGAGGTGGAATTTGGAATAGATTTGCTATCAGGAGCGACTCTTGTGTCAATCGCTCCATCTTAAGAATGGCGCCAAAGAGTTGGTTGAGCTCAAGGCTCAAATCCAGAATTACTTGACCGTGGGTTTATCCGGCCCAGTGTGTCTCCGTGGGGAACACTGGTCTTGTTTGTAAAGAAGAAGGATGGAACTATGCGTATGTGCATAGACTATCATCAGTTAAATAAACTGACCATTAAGAACAAGTATCCTTTGCCAAGGATCGATGACTTGTTCGATCAGCTGAAAGGGGCCGCGGTATTCTCAAAAATAGACTTGAGGTTGGGATATCATCAGTTAAAGGTGAAGGAGGCAGATATCCATAAGACAGCCTTTAGGACAAGATACGGCCACCATGAGTTTATAGTAATGCCGTTCGGGTTGACAAACGCCCCATCCACGTTCATGGATATGATGAACAGAATTTTCCAACCTTACTTGGATAGGTTCGTCGTAGTATTCATCGACGACATCCTCGTATACTCTAAGTCTGAAGGGGAGCATGATGAGCATCTCCGAATTGTGTTGCAAGTATTGAGGGAAAAGAAGCTTTATGCCAAATTCAGCAAGTGTGAATTTTGGCTTAAGGAAGTTGCTTTCCTTGGACACGTGGTGTCTGCTGAAGGAATAAGGGTGGATCCTAAGAAAATTGAAGCTGTGTTGGATTGGAAATCACCTAAGTCGGTGGCTGAGATCCATAGTTTCTTGGGATTGGCAGGCTATTATAGAAGGTTCGTGGAAGGATTTTCGTCAATAGCCACACCATTAACAAAGTTGTTGAGGAAGGAAGTACCCTTTGTATGGACAGATAAGCAGCAGAAGAGCTTTGAGAAGCTTAAGGAAGTATTGTGGAAGCTCCGGTGTTGATTCGATCGGAAGGGGAAAGGATTTTACGGTGTATTCGGCGCTTCCCATACTGAGTTTGGGTTGCGTATTGATGTAAGCGGGAAGGTAGTCGCGTACGCGTCCCGACAGTTGAGGCTACATGAGGTGAACTACCCAACGCATGACTTGGAATTAGCAGCAGTGGTCTTCGCTCTTAAGGTATAGAGCCACTACCTTTATGGTGAAAAGTCGACGATCTACACAGACCACAAGAGTCTCAAGTACCTGTTGACTCAGAAGGAGTTAAACTTGAGGCAAAGAAGATGGGTGGAATTACTGAAGGACTATGACTGTTCGATAGAATATCACCTGAGCAAGGAAAATGTAGTAGCGAATGCCCTAAGTCGGAAGGTGGTGTCGGATCTGAGGGCAATGTTCACCCATTTAAGTTTGTACGAGGATGGAAGCCTGTTGGCTGAGTTGCAAGTCAAGCCAACGTGGTTGAAAGAGGTGAAAGAGGGACAGTTGATTGACGAGGATTTAAGTGTTAAGTTACAACAAGCACAGAACGGAGAGTTAAAAGACTATGAAGTTAGTGATGAGGGAATGTTGTACTTCAAAGGAAAGGTCTGTATGTCGAGGGACAAGGAGTTAAGACAGAGAATTCTTCGGGAAGCGCATGGTAGACCTTATGCTATGCATCCCGGAGGCACCAAGTTGTACAGGGACTTATGAGAACAATTTTGGTGGCCTGATCTTAAACGGGAAGTTACTGAATTTGTGGGAAAATGTCTGACGTGTCAGCAAGTTAAGGCTGAACACCAAGTCCCATCGGGATTGCTTCAGCCAATCGAGATTCCGCGGTAGAAGTGGGAAAAAATTACCATGGACTTCGTTAGTGGGCTTTCCCTTATGCCTACTAAAAAGGACTCGGTATGGGTAATAGTGGACCGTTTGACTAAGTCGCACACTTCATCCGGTAGAGTGGATTATTAGAAGTTAGCCAAATTATATGTGGCGAGATTGTAAGGTTACACGGGTGTCGGTGTCAATTATTTGAATAGAGACCCAAGGTTCACATCTCGGTTTTGGAGGCACTTCATCAAGCTTTAGGCACTAAGTTGGACTTCACTATGGCTTTTCATCCACAATCGACGAGGCGGTCTGAGCAGGTAATCTAAGTGTTGGAGGATATGTTGAGAGGCGTGTAATGGATTTCGAGGAAGTTGGGAGGATTACTTGCCTTTAGCGAGTTCACCTACAACAACAGTTATCGAGCTAGCATTTGGATGGCACCATATGAAGCATTATGCGGTCGAAGTGTCGAACTCCTACTTGTTGGGTGAGTTAGGAGAGCGTCGAGTTTTGGGACGAGTTGGTGGCGGCGAAGAAGGTTGAGATAATCGAGCACGGTTAAAGGAAGCCTCGATGGCGAAGTCTTATCTGACCTCAAGCGAAGGAAATAGAGTTTGAAGTGGGAGACCAAGTGTTTCTGAAAGTCTCACCTTGGAAGAAGGTGATGAGGTTTGGTCGAAAAGGGAAGCTAAGCCCAAGGTTTATAAGGCCCTATCGAGTACTAAAGTGAGTTGGGCCAGTGGCATATCAGCTAGAGTTGCCACCGGAGTTACAGTACATGCACGACGTATTCCGTGTGTCCATGCTACATCGCTACCGATCGGATCCATCTCACGTGGTACTAGTTAAAGAAATGGAGCTAAGGTCAGACTTATCCTACGAGGAAGAGCCGATTCAGATTTTGGAATGTGATGTGAAAGTGTTACGGAGAAAGTCAGTCCCTCTAGTCAAAGTGTTATGGCGCAATCATGGATCAGAGGAAGCTTCGTGGGAACCAGAGGAGGCAATGCGACAGTAATACCCTCAATTATTTTAGCTAGGAAATTTTGAGTACAAAATTATTTTAAGGGGGTAGAACTGTAATATCCTGAAAAGGACCTATGCATTTTCGGTTTAATTGTACAAAATGACATGTCTTATGTGTTATGAATGTATTATGAACATTTTTGGAAACTTGGAAATGAAAGAAATGGTTTAGACATGTTAAGTTTCAAAAAAGAGGAAAGTGAACATTTTGGAAACTTAAGTTAAAAGAGGAAAGTGAACATTTTGGAAACTTAAGTTAAAAGAGGAAAGTGAACATTTTGGAAACTTAAGTTAAAAGAGGAAAGTGAACATTTTGGAAACACGGAAATGTATGGAAATGTTAAGTTTCAAAGAGGAAACTAAGGCAAGGTGGCCTTAAGAAAATTAATAGGAGGAATTTGACACGGTGGCCTTAAGAAAATTAATAGGAGAATTTGACACACAAGCAGGCTTGTCAAAGTGGCTTGAAGGCACCACTTAAAAGCCCGACAAGTGGCATACAAGCTTGTGTATTTGGGCAGGGGCCGAGAGTCATTTGGGAAGCAAATAAGAAATTTTACTTTTGCTCTTTGGAAGCAAAGGAGGTGGACGGCACAAGGAACCTAAGTGAAGAGTTTAATTCTTTTTAAAATTCAGCTAAATAGGTGGATAAATGATGGATAATTATTGTTATTTTTAAGAGATAAGAGATAATTGGGGATTAAGTCTATTATTGAATAAAGTGATAATTAAAAGATAAAATTTATCACATAAGAAGAGTGGTGGCCAAGTAGGGACTCTAGCCTAGGAATTTCGGCAATAGAAGGAAAATAAGGCCATTCTTCATTCATTCTTTTCTCTTTAAGGAAGCCTCTTAGAAATTCTCTAGCAAATTTCTCTATTCTTTTCTTTCTTTCCTCACCAATTCTCTCGCCATTATTCTCTTCTTCTCTTTCTTTTCTTCTTCTATTACAAACACAATCAAAAGCCAAAAGTACCAATAGCCCTAGCCGATTTCTCACAAAGCCTCAAGAACAGAAATTGTGATACATATTAGGGCCATATTTGAATAGTGCTAAGGGTTCAAGCAAGAGTTCCATCGAATTCTTGATGAAGGGTAAGATTAGGTTTGATTCTCATTCTATTTCATTTAAGTCATCAAAATTAAGATTCTAATACCCTCAATATATTGTTGCGAAACCTTGAAGATATCTTTACGGATTTACTAAGTGTCGACTATAAGGAAAGAGAAGTTCTTTTCCCGAAGGTACACCATAGGCCGCGTGTTCCCTAGTTATTCGGTGAGTTTCGGGATTTAAAATTCACAAGGTAAGTACCTATAGCATTTGGCCAAGGCTTATTTTAGTGTTTGGATCTATCTTTTATAAACTTTAAAGCCGAAAACTAATATGTTAAAAGGATCTAGAGTTGGCCGAATACAAGGAAAGAGCATAAGCAAAGTTTCGGGATTTGAGAATTTCAAGGTAGGTGTACTTACATATTCGGCCAAGGCCCTATCTTAAGTACTTAGATCTATTTGTTTTAACCAAAAACTAACTGATTCAAGGATCTAGTGAGTAGCCAATTTCAAAGGGGAAGAATACAAGTTTTCGGGATTTGATTTTTAATTCAATCGGCAACAAGGTAAGGTTTAGTGCACAAATCCTACTAGGATTTGGTTTTATGACCGAATGAGTTTTTCATTAAACCTTTAATATGGGCGAATGTAGGAGTTAAAGATCTAAAGGCGATGAGATCAATTCGGGATTTCAAGTGAAATTGTTAAGCGAATCGGTGTGTACCCCACACTACTTTTAATAAGATTCATGGCTATAATAAATATATACATGTTTATAAGAATGTGAATATGGCTAAGGTACCATGTTATGGTACAAAGTACTCAGGTTCGTTTCCCACTCCTACTAGGATTACGAAATATGTTATAATTAACATGTGAAAAGTGACATGAATGTGAATTTAAGTACGATATGCATGATATAAATAATATGGGTCATTCGGGTTATATGAAAAAGGGGAAGTGAAAGTGGTGACTTCAGTCTCACTATCAGAATTGTGGTGACTTCAGTCACATTATCTGAATGTGGTAACTTCGGTTACATTATCTGAATGTGGTGTCTCATGACACAAATATTTAATCTGGTGGCTATGCCACGAATTTTATATAGGCGATGAGCACACGTCATTGCAATGACGCCTTCGATGGTGTGTAGCGGATAGAGGTTGACTTAGTAGTCCCCACGGTGTGCAGGTTGGTATGGGGATGTGTAGCGGATGGCATCTAGGTTTGGGTTCGGGATTGCATCATTATCTTGAATTATTATGTGAACATGATATGTATGGTATGCCTAAATCTATTAAATTTTAGTGTTGGTTACACATTGAGTCTGTTGACTCACCCCGTTGTGGGAACATGTTTCAGGTGATGAACAGTGATGGACCGGGACGGTAGAACTTGTGGTGGCCATGCTCAGTACTCTACAATTTTATTTTGGGTTTCGTTTTATGTAATAAGGCCATAGTGATGATTTTATTGTTGTTTTATTACTACGTTACGAATTTAGATTATTTAAAGATTAAGTCAATTTAATTTAAAATAAACTTTAAATGTTTTGTCACCGGAAATAAATGGACTTTCAATATAAAAATAAACCTGTTTTCAACTCGAGCCCAACCCTCTTCAATAAGACACAGTTTTCAAAGTAACAAAAGAATTTTGAACCGGTTTACATCGAGGAACATACCAGATCCGGTCCAGGCTCGTGGGCGGGGTGTGGGGTGTTTCACCCTTATTGCCCAAAAATAAAAACTTTTATTTGCTTTCCTTGTGACTCGAACCTAGGCCCATTTGCACCTACTTGTGGCATCACTTACAGAGGCTTTAAGTGGCGCCTCCAAGCCACTTAACCAAGCCCATTTGTGTGTCATAACTCCCCCCATTTATTTTCTTAAGGCCTATCAGGCTTAACTCCCTCTTTTAGACTTAAAATTAAATAATTTCTAAGGCATTCACCTACGCACTAAGTTGCACAAAATTCATAACACACATTCACAACACACTCAGGCATGTAATTTCATACAGTTTAGTAATAATGCATAAGCCATAGTCCGGGATATTATAGTTCTACCCCCTTAAAATAATTTCGACCTCAAAATTACCTGGCTAAAATAGGTGAGGGTATTGCTGTCGCATTGCTTCTTCGGTTCCCACGAAGCTTCCTCGATCCATGATTTCGCCATAACACTTTAACTAAAGGCGTGAAACACCCCACACCCTACCCACGAGAATGGATTGGATCGGTATGTTCCTCAAGTAACTGGTTCAAATTCATTGAATACTTTGAAAAGCTGTGAGTTTTGGAAGATAGTTCGTTGTGGGTTGGGCTTGAGTTGAAAACAAATTTATTTTATAACAAAAACCCATTTGCTTCAAGTGACAAAATTTTTAAACTTATTTCATACTAAGTGGGCTTACTCTTTATAAAGCCCTAAATTCATAACATAGTAATTTTAGTAGAAATAAAAATTAAATCACGGTGGCCTTATTACATAAAATGAAACCCAAAATAATAATTTGTACAGTACTTAAAATAAAATAAATATTCAAATTAAAGCTGAACTTCAAGTCGATCATGGCCACCACAAGTTCTAGTCTCGGTCCATTCTTGCTCATCACAGAAACATATTCCCACAGCGGGTGAGTCGATAGACTCGGTGTGTAACCAACACTAAACATAATAGAGATAGGCACACCATAAAAATCATATGCATAAAAAATTCAAGATCATGATGCAAACCCGAACCCAAACCTATAAGCCATCCGCTACACTCCACCCGTACCAACTTTGCATGCAGTGGGGACTACTAAGTCAACCCTCCTTCCGCTACACTCCATCGAAGGCGGTGTTGCAATCGGCGTGCTCATCGCCCTTGATAATATTGTGGCATAGCCACCATTGTAATGTAATCGAAGTTACCACTTAGTGAGACCGAAGTCATCACATTCACTTAGTGAGACCGAAGTCATCACATTCACTTAGTGAGACCAAGTCATCACTTTCACTTATAACGTTGGTGAGACCGTAGTCAACACCTTCTTCCCTTTCACATAAATCCCGAATGCCCCAAATTATAAATATCATGCATAACATATTTTATTTCACTTTCACATCACTTTTCACTTGTATAACATTTATATCGAAATCCTAGTAGAAGTAGGAAGCGTGCACGAATACCTTGTACCATAATATGGCACTTTAGCCACTTTCTTTCACTTTCACATTAACATATATAACATATTTAAACCATAAAACTATTAAGAATAGTGTGGAATACACACCTGATTTGTTTAGCGATTCCTTGAGATTTCGAAGGCAAGGTTTAATGTTTAGATCCTAATTCCTACATTTGGTTTATCAAATATTACTTAGCATAAATTCTATTTTGGGCTATAATATCCAAATCCTAGTAGGATTTGTAAAGAGGCTTACCTTTGATGCCGATTTGATGTTTATTCAAATCCTGAAATCTTTGTTTTCCTTCACCTGATATTCGGCCAACCTTGAAACTTCAACATAAATTAGTTTTCAGCTTTTAATAATTACGGATCTAATCTAGGTAATCACATAACTTTGGCCGAATACCTTTAGGGCTTACCTTATGGATTTTAAATCCCAAAACTTCACCTCCTTTTTCCTTGAAATCGGCAACTTCCTAGATCTCGAATAGATTAGTTTTTGATCGATTTGATCTAATTGACTAAGATTTGGCCTTGGCAGAATGTATAGACTCACTTACCTCAAATCCGAAGTTGATCTTTATTCAAATTCTGCTTAGAAATCACTAGTTAGATTTGATCTATTATTAAATCATGGAGGGATCTTTTACCGATTGTATAATGATGTACTTACCTTGTTTTCGAGTCCGGAAGATCCCTTATGCTATTCGGCTATGGCACTATTGTGGATCTCAAAGCTTTGGCTTTTGTGGATGAATGGTAGAAGATAAGAAAAGAAAGAAAAAGATGGAGAGTTTTGAGAAGGAAATTGGCTAAAGAGAAGAGGAAAGATTGTTGCTACTTTCACTTGGTGGTTTCGACAAGATGTTGAAGAGAAGAGAATGGCTCTTTTCTTTTCTTTCTTTAGTAGAATCTATTAGCCTTAGAGTCCCTAATTCACCAATTCTTCACTTGTGATAAGTTTTAGTTTTATCAATATGAAATTCCATCAAATCTCCTAATTAGCCAAGAGTTTTATTGAATAGAAACTCCTCTTCCTTGTCTGAGTCAACTCTTCACTCATGGAGACAAAATTTTATTTCTTTTATTTGCTTCCTAGATGACTCAAACTCGGGCCCAAAACCTCTTACATTTGGGCCATTTCCTAAAGCCTTAGGTGGCATCTTCGGCCACATTTCCAAGTCCGCTATTGGGTCAAATTTCATGTTCTTTATACTTTTAGGGTCACTTGGCCCTAAGCTCCCCTTTGGGCTCTTAAATTCGACATTCCGGGGTCATTTTTAAGTTTCCTAAAATTTTCGCGCGGCTCTGTATTTTTCCAAGTTTCCAAAATGTTTAGTTTCCTATTTTGGCTTGGTTTCCAAAATGTTTAGTTTCCTATTTTGGTTTGGTTTCCAAAATGTTTAGTTTCCTATTTTGGTTTGGTTTTCCAAAATGTTCACTTTCCTAATTCCATTAGGTTTCCAAAATGTCTAATTTTCCAAAATGTCCATTTCCATTTCCATTTCCATTTCCATTTCCATTTCCATTTTCATTTCCATTTCATTTCCATTTTCATTTCCATTTTCATGCATTTCTAGGTTTCCAAAAGTATCAAAAATTTATTCATAGTACTTGAAACTTGTCATTTCATACAATTAAACTGGAAATGCATAGGCCCTATTTAGGATGTTACAAACTGACTTCCTCCGAAGCACCTTCACATCTCGTTCCAGAATCTGAATCGGCTCTTCTTCATAAGACAGATTTGGTCTCAGCTTCACCTCTTCAATCGAAACTACATGAGATGGATCTGATCGGTATCGACGTAGCATGGAAACATGAAATACATCGTGCATCTGCTTCAATTCCGGAGGTAACTCCAACTGGTATGCCACCGGTCCAATTCGCTTCAATACCCGATAAGGTCCTATAAACCTTGGACTTAGCTTCCCTTTCCAACCAAATCTCATTACCTTCTTCCAAGGCGAAACTTTAAGGAATACTTGATCTCCCACATCAAATTCGATCTCCTTCCGTTTGAGATCTGCATATGATTTTTTCCTGTCAGAAGCTTCCCTCAATCGAGCTCGAATTACACTAACCTTCTCCTCAGACTCTGCCACAATTTTCGGACCCAAAATCTGACGTTCTCCCAATTCCATCCAACACGTAGGAGTGCGAAACTTCTGACCATACAGCGCTTCATACGGTGCCATCTGTGTACTTGCCTGATAGCTGTTATTGTAAGCAAATTCTGCTAGAGGCAAATATTCTTCCCAACTTCCTCTGAAGTCTATTACACAGCCTCTCAGCATATCCTCCAATACTTGTATTACTCGCTCAGATTGACCGTCTGACTGTGGATGAAAAGCCGTACTGAAGTCCAATCTAGTACCCAAAGCTTGATGTAGTGCCTTCCAAAACCGAGACGTGAACCTCGGATCCCTATCCTAGATAATTGACATTGGCACTCCATGCAACCTCACAATCTCCTCCACATACAACTTTGCTAACCTTTGTAAAAAATAATCTACTCTCACTGGAATGAAGTGCACGGACTTTGTCAACCAATCCACTATCACCCATACCGAGTCCTTCTTAGTAGGCGTAAGGGGAAGCCCACTAACAAAGTCTATGGTAATTCTCTCCCACTTCCACTGTGGAATTATTATCGGTTGAAGCAATCCTGACGGGACCTGGTGTTCAGCCTTAACTTACTGACACGTCAAGCATTTGCCAACATATTCGGTAACTTCCCGCTTAAGACCAGGCCACCAAAATTGTTCCCTTAGATCTCTGTACAACTTAGTGCCTCCAAGATGCATAGCATAAGGGCTACTATGCGATTCCCAAAGAATTCTCTGTCTAAGCTCCTCGTCCTTCGGCATACAAACTTTTCCCTTGAAACACAATACTCCTTCATCGTTAATACCATAATTTTCCAACTCTCTATTCTGCACTTGTCTCAGCTTAGCACTCAGATCCTCATCCACCAACTGTCCCTCTTTCACCTCATTCAGCCATATCGAAGCAACTTGCAACTCTGCCAGCAAACTTCCATCATCATACAAACTCAAATGCGCAAACATCGCCCTTAGATCCGACACCACCTTCTGACTTAAGGCGTCCGCCACTACATTTGCCTTGCCTGGGTGATACTCTATGGAACAATTGTAGTCCTTCACCAATTCCACCCACCTTCGCTGTCTCAGGTTTAACTCCTTCTGAGTCAACAAATACTTAAGGCTCTTGTGGTCTGTGTAGATCATTGACTTTTCTCCATAAAGATAATGCCTCCACACCTTAAGGGCAAAGACCACTGCCGCCAATTCCAAGTCATGCGTCGGGTAGTTAACCTCATGTGGCCTTAGTTGCCGAGATGCATAAGCGACTACTTTCCCATCTTGCATAAGGACACCTCTCAATCCTGTATGGGAAGCATCACAGTACACTATAAAATCCTTTCCTGCCTCTGGCTGAATCAAAATTAGAGCTTTGGTCAAGACCTTCTTAAGCTTCTCAAAGCTCTCCTGTTGCTTATCAGTCCATATGAAAGGCACTTCCTTCCTTAATAACTTTGTCAAAGGTGCGGCTATCGATGAGAATCTTTCCACGAACCTTCTATAATAGCCTACCAATCCTAAGAAGCTCTGAACTTCCGCAATAGATTTAGGGGGTTTCCAATCCAGAACTGCCTCAATCTTCCGAGGATCCACCCTTATTCCTTCAGCAGATACCACATGTCCTAAAAACGTAACCTCCTTAAGCCAAAATTCACACTTGCTGAATTTGGCATAGAGCTTCTTTTCCCTTAACACTTGTAACACAATTCGGAGGTGCTCATCATGTTCTTCCTCAGACTTCAAATACATTAAAATATCGTCTATGAACACAACAACAAACCGATCCAGATAGGGTTGGAAAACCTGATTCATCATGTCCATAAACACGGCTGGGGCATTCATCAATCCAAACGGCATTACTACGAACTCAAAATGCCCATATCTTGTCCAAAAAGTCGTCTTATGGATATCTACCTCCTTCACTTTAAGCTGGTGATACCCGGACCTCAGATCTATCTTTGAGAAAATTGCATTGCCCTTGGTGATCGAACAAGTCATCAATCCTTGGCAAAGGGTACTTGTTCTTGATGGTCGACTTGTTCAAGCTGACGATAATCTATGCAAGCGCATAGTTACGTCCTTTTTTCACAAATAAGACCGGTGCTCCCCATGGAGACACACTGGGTCGAATAAACCCATGATCTAGCAACTCTTGAATTTGAGCCTTGAGCTCAACCAACTCCTTTGGTGCCATTCTGATGGGGCAATTGACGCAGAGAGCTGTGCAGGGAGCAAATCGATTCCAAACTCCACCTCCCGTCCGGGGTATTCTTCGTAATTCCTCCGGAAGACATCCACAAACTCCTTACGTTCTAACTTCACTAACTCCCCCTTCGTTTGTATCCAAAGCACAAATGAAGGCCAAAATGCCTTACACCCTTACGAACCATCTTATCCGCCTTTAATGTCGAAACTACGTTAGACAAGTAGTTCCTTCTTTCTCTTATCATAACCATCACCTCATTCTGCGGGGTCCTTAACTTCATTCATTTGGTCGCACAATCCAATACATTTAGATGCTCCACTAGCCAATCCATGCCAAGTATAAGATCAAATTCCCGAAGATAATTCCATTAAGTCGACAAGAAATACCGCTCCTTGAAGTTCCAAAGGTACTCTCCAAAACATCCTATTCACCACTACTGGTTTGGCCTAATGGGCTTACTACAGTCATCTCCCTATCAGATAGTTCAGAGGCTATCCCTAGAGTTTCAACTACTCTACATGCAACATAGGAATGGGTCGAGCCCACATCAATCAAAGCAACATAAGGTTTGCCAAAAATAAGGAACGTACCGGTTATGACGTCTGGTGCGTCTCCGTCTTTCTTCTGGTAAACCGCATAAACCAAACCCAGTTGCCTGGCTTCTGTGTTACCAACACCTCAGCCCGGTGTTCCTTGTCCTCTACCAGAACCATTACCTTTGCCAGCTGACCCACGACCTCGCGGTGGCTGCTGTCCTCCTCTTCCAGCCTGGTTAGAACCTTGACTTACTAGTCGTCCCCCTTCAGTTCTCATCGGGCAATCCTTAATCATGTGGTCCTTGGACCCACACTTAAAACATCCTCCCATCTTTTTCCAATACTCACCCAAGTGCTTTTTCCCGGACTGATCACAAGCACGATACTGCCCACCTGAAGTAGCTTGCTAACCTCACGGCCCATCAACTCTAGGCCTCTTTTGCTCATTTCTAGATGGCCTTGAAGATCAAATCCTCTTTTACGCCTATTAGATCGGTGTTACGCCTTACGAATCCTTGATACCTCGGCTACCTTAGCCTTCTCTACCAATCTGACAAACTCCGCTCTCTGTTGCGGGGCTATCAATACCTCGGGTCATCCCTTAGTCCGTCCTTAAATTGGACACTTGCTCATGCTCGATAGACACTATCCTCGAGCATAACGGCTCGACCTTAGAATTCAACGCACTCATCTACTGGACTTGTTCCTTGAACCCGACCGAAATGCCTTCTCTGCGCATCAATATAATGAGTGCCAACATACTTCTTACGGTATCTTTGCCTTAGCATAATCCCAAGTGAGTTCCTCATTGTAGCACCATTCGAATCGTGAGCCACCATTGATATGACTCATCGCGAGAAGCGACACCAACCCTTTCACTTTTCCTCGTCAGTTAAATCAAGCTCATCCATAATTCGCTCGGTCGCTTCCAACCAATATTCAGTGATCTTGGGTGCCACACCAGATATACCACGGAACACCTCAGCTCTGTTGGCTCGAAGTCGCTCAGGTACCGACTTCTGAGCTCCCATGCCTCCACTTACTCCAGCCACCCTTTCCAAAACCCACAGCATCACCTGTGACACTGCGTCATCCCCCGTCTGATCTTGATATTCCTCATCAACGGCTGGTGGTGGTGGTGCATTTCATTTTCAGATCCTTGACTCGATCTAATAGGTTCAAACACGGTCATTCGGCCTCTTCCACAGCCACATACGTTGCGACCACGTCCCCTAGAATTCATACCTCCACTTTACGTTTATCTGATTAAAGAGTTTTATGTATTAGTTTGGTTCCACTGATTTATCACGAACAGTTTTATGTTTAATAGTTCGAGGAAGTAGTTCTTTCGATTCATATATATACAGTCTCACATCATTCATTTAGTCACACACATGAACTTGCGTTCATTACAGAGAAAATGTTATAGTTGTCGTTGTTTGTTGTTTTCCACTACCTAAGGGTATTTACGTAATTTTGTCCTACAAGGGTATTTTGGTAATTTTTCAAATTAGGGTATTTGAAAATGTTGCAAAATAGAGATTGTTGATATTTTTACAAAAATTAAAATCCTTTACGGAAAAGTTTCAAGGGTGAAATGATAATTTTATACCTTAGGGGTATTTTGTAATTTTACAAGCCGAGGTCATTTCGGTAATTTTCACAAAATATGGTTCTGGTGACTTTTCAAAATGAGGGTATTTTAAAGATTTCTAATTTGAGGTACTTTGGTAATTTTCCTTCTTGAGGTATTTTGGTCATTTATACAGGTTAGGGGTAATTTGGTCATTTTACAAATCAGAGGTAATTTCGTAAATTTTCCAAATCAGGGTGTCTTATTATAAAGTAGGGCACTTGGATATTTGTAAGGTAAGAGAATCTTGATAAAAACTGTGGTAGTATGGAAATTTTATGATCCAAGGGCATTTTAGTAATTTTTTTCTAACTAGGGGTATTTAGGTCATTTTAGTAAATCGAGAATATTTGGAAAATTTTTCAAAATAGTTTTTCCTGCTCATCAAAAGGGTAATTTGGTGATTTTTAAAACTAGGGTTTTTGTAAAAATATGGCTAGTCCTTTTCGGGTTTTAGTTATTGGGTTTAGCCTGTGGCTGAGTCCTCTTGGTTAGGGTGAACCATCACTACGCACCAGGTAGGATTCAAGTGGGTAGGAGGTGAGTCACTAGGACTGCTTAAATACCAAGCTCCACTGAAACCAATCCTAGACATCGCACTGCAGTTGCCACACCTAACTTCGGTGACTTAGACACAGGTTTGTTTAATTGTGCATTAGAGTTTTATGTAATTGTTGGGGTAAACTAGTCCTAGGGTTTAATTCCTAGTCCACTAATCTACGTCCCTATATATTCCCACATACAATTCACAGAAGAGTTGGGAGTACTTACAGTGGACTTGGTAGGAGACTTAGGTGCCATGCTAGAAAACCTGCTTATTTCTTAGAAAAGTCCAATTTCAAAAGAAAGAAAACATTTTGGGCCCAAAAAGCCCTCAAGGCCGAGTTTTAAATCGGGCTCTGATACCAAAATGAAACACCCCAAACTCAGCCCACAAGCCCTGACCGGATCTGGCATGCCTCTAGGAAAAACTAGTTGATTCTTATTTGAAACTTTGCTAAAATTTTGCGAGTTTTTAAAATAGTTAATTTGGGTTGGGCTCAAATTTTGAAACCCGTGTTGATTAGATGTTAAAGCAGTTAATATTCATACTTAAGAAAAATTGACTTTTAACTTTAATTCGACAATAATCGTATCATACTAAGTAATTTGAAAGCATGCATAAACAATTTAATACTTAGGGCCTTATTACATCAATTAAAAACCTAAAATAATTCAAAACTTAAATATAAGTAGAGCTAATAAAAATAAAATAGTCTCTGAGCTTTACATGGCCACCACTGAGCTCCCACCAACCCGATCCATTACTGAGTGTCACCTGAAAAATAGTCCCACAAGGGGTGAGTCATACAAACTCAATGTGTACAACCAACATAAGCCATAATTAATTCGGGCATATCAATTCATACATAATAGCACATATAATAAATGATGCAAACTCGAACCCAAGCCTAATTAACCATCCGCTACACATCACCCGTACCAACCATCACACCGTGGGGACTACTAAGTCAACCCTTCATCCGCTACACACCATCGAAGGCGATCACTGCGATCGGCGTGCTCATCGCCCTTATAAAATTAGTTGCATAGCCACGGATAATTATTTTGTGACATAAGTCACCACATTCATATATTGTGACATAAGTCACCACATTCGAGATATTGTGACATAAGTCACCACATTCGAGATATTGGGGTATTAAACCACCAATTCACTTCCCTTTACATATCACCCATATGCCCCATGTCAAACATATCATGCAATAACATGCTT